>MU621322.1:0-26997 GCA_025399215.1 Globomyces pollinis-pini | reverse complement strand
ACTCTTTATCTCTTGGAAGAAAAACATGCCATGACAGTCGAAAAGTCAAGAAAATCGCTGAAAGGGTGAATCAATTTCCTTTCATCGATTTTTTAGATCTTTTCGATTGTTTAATGCGAAGTACAGTAAGATTGTTGGAGTTGCTTGTGGAACCCGATTCCCAGATAGCTGTCGTGAAGAAGCTCATCGTTTAGGATTAATGGTTGTTTATCCGTCGGGAAGTCGTTACAGAGTTGATGGCAAGGTTGGATTTGATTACACTATTCAAAGATAAAATCCTTCAATATAGTGTAGTTTGCTAAAATTATTTATATGAAAGTGCTCGTCATTGTCTTTTTCTATGCGGAACAGGTTTGAAGTACCTCACATCCAACCACGTAGTTACATAACGGACAAAGACAGCTTTGGGATGTTGACCATTGTTGAATACAATCTTCATGGTAATAGTGCGTGCACGCCAGAGAAGATATTCTAGAGGCAGTATTGTAGCCTTCTTGACGTACACATTGATTCGCTATGGGCTTGAGGGTTAAAATTGAACCAAATGGTGTTATCTCTAAATAGTTTCAAGGTAATGAGGGTTTCAATCTCTTCTTCCAATAAACCATTTTCCTCTATCAGTTCTTCATCTTTCTATTGATTTTTCAATACAATATGTTCAGATAGACTTATTCGGACCAGTTTTAAATTTGCTCCGGTTTAGAATCAATAGCGATCTATTATAACTAACGCGACTAAACAATTATCAGCTAAGAAAACTGATATCATCCGGTGTCCAATCTATACTACTGTCGACTTCATCATAGATTCAAGACTAATATTATTTAATAACCAATTTGAATCGATATTGTTAATTGAGGACACTTGGATTTATTCGTTTTCAACCAAATAGGTGGTTAAGTATGTGGTCAGTTAGACACCCAATAATTAAACATATCACTTGACTTGAGTATGATTTTATTGGTATATGATGAAAAGAAATTCTGAAATTTTTTTTTGGTTTTTGTTTTTGAAATCTTGATTTGAAGATTATGAAGTGTAAGGAAGAACCTACTTGGCGCATTTAAGCAACAATGTTTGAGACTCATCCAATTGCATTCTAAGGCTTTGAATATGTTGTTGTAAATCTCTTTCACGGATTTCCCAAGCATCTCGTTCCTTTTCAAGTACTGCCAATTTGACTGCCATTTCAAACTTTTCCTTTTCAAATTTTTGTACTTGTTGTTCAGCAGCTTGAAGTTGATTTAACTTCTTTTCGCGACATCGTTTGGCAGCTTCATTTTGACGTTGACGTTTTTTGACGAGTGCTACATCTTCATCATCTTGTAATTCCCGTTTCGTGGAGATGGTTTCTGGTGGAGGGGTAATCAACATGGCTGGGGGAGATGCCATTCTTTCCACTGTTTTAGGAGATGCAACACTTCCAATTGACTGAGGAGAAGGATATTGAAATGGAATTGGTGGTGATTGCATAAGGATATCAACTGGTGCGATATCTGAAACCATGGAGTAAAAATCTGGAGTGATAGTGACTTGAGGAAAGTCAACGATAGGTAAAAACATATCGTTCAAGAGAGCATTTTCAGCAGGTGGAAGACTTTCCTTATTTTTGTTCAAATCGGAATGTAGTGATTTGAACCATGAGTCAAAGTCTTGAGACAATTCTTTTGAGGGTACTTTGTGTTTAACTGGTAAACTATTCTTAATGTGACACATTATTGGATAATGTTGACTAACATTTCATCCTTTTTATTCAAATGGAACCATCCGCCACGATGATTTGATTATTACTGGAAATGACTCATTACGATTCACTTGTGATCTTCGATCCCCTACCTGTGTTACTTGTTGAGCCCATGGAACACAGGAAACGTGCCAATACCACCAATGTGTTTGATAAAACTACGATTTCATATGCATTGTGAAAATAGCCAATTCCTTGAGTAAGCAGTGTGTTCTCTTTAATACAATATGTGTGAAATTTTAATACAAAGGGATAAGTTGTTAAGAATGCAATATTTCGAAGAGAACACTCAGATGACATGAAGCATTTATTTGCATAAATATACCAATAATATACAAATGCAAAATTGAGTTTCAGTATTTTGTGGATAAGTTGGTTGAACCTGTTAACGAATCCACTATATTTCAAAAACTATGGTAAATAAGCCATCCCAAAAAAAGAAAATGCCAGATAAGAAAGCGGGAATGATGTATCAACATTTGTAAAGATGAGTCAATGTTACATGTGAATCAGGATGAGTCATATATAGTAATGGTAAATCATTGTGGCTTATATGGTTCCAAGTTGAATAAAAGGTTGAGAAATGTTAGTCAACATTATCATCAAATGTGTCACATCAAGAATAGTTTACCAGTCAAACATAAAGTCAAAGAATTATCCCAAGATTTTGACTCATGGTTCGAATCATTACGTTCAGATTTAAACAAAAATATTTCAAGTGTCCCTCCTAAAAATGAAAACACTCTCCTCAATGATATGTTTTTGCCTGCCCTTGACTTTCCTCAAATCACTGCTGCTCCAGATTTTTACTCTTTGGTTTCCGATATTGCACCAGTAGATAACGTTTCAATGCAATCACAACCAATTCCATTTCAATATCCTTCTCCTCAATCAGTTGAAAGTATTGCATCTCCAAAACCAGTGGAAAGACTAGCATCCCCACAACCAGCCATGATGGTTGCCCCAAAGTCTGAAACTATTTGTAAAAAGCGAGAATTACAAGATGATGAAGATGCAGCGCTCTTCAAAAAACGTCAGCGTCAAAATGAAGCCGCCAAACGATGTCGCGAAAAGAAATTAAATCAACTTCAAGCTGCTCAACAACAAGTGCAAAAGTTTGAAAAGGAAAAGTTTGAAATGGCAGTCAAATTGGCAGTACTCGAAAAGGAACGAGAAGCTTGGCAAGCTCGCGAAAATGAATTGCAACGCCGAATCCAAAGCCTTAAAATGCAATTGGATGAGTCTCAAATGATGTTACTCAAGAGTGCCAAATAGGAACCTTAAGAACCATTAAGTTCATGTAAGATTTCTAAATAGATTCTTTGGAACAAACTATCGTTTCTTTTTTGTCATATACCAATATATTTTTATTCATTAGACTTCACTCCTGTTTTTAATTGAAATCAAAATTAGATTCATGCCAACAATTCATAGTAAATGTAACTCTACCTGCTTGTTGATGATCAACTTTTGAGTCACAATTTTTCAGTGATATTGACATTGTCAAAAAGATTTGGTCTAAATACGGTGTTATAAGAGCAAACATCTCTAATCAAGCAATACAATTGATGGGCGAATTGATGGCCTTCACATCAAGCAACTCCCTTGTCTCAGTTCTAAAAGGAGTGCTTTACAGTGCTTTGGCAAAATAATTTTTACCAAACTAAAATGTCTCTTTCACCTGAACTCCAAAGAATTAAAGGCCTCTTAAGACCTGTCCAAGATTTCCCAATCCCTGGAATCTTATTCCAAGATATCTTCCCAATCTTTCAAGATCCTACTGCTACAAAGTCTCTTGTTGACCATCTAGTGGAACACATTCGCTCCTTGGGCAAAGTAGATGTTATTGTCGGTTTAGATTCCAGAGGTTTCTTACTTGGACCTTGGATTGCAAGTATTCTGGGAATCGCATTTGCACCTGTAAGAAAGGCTGGAAAATGTTCGTTTGAATTATATTAACATCTAGTACCTCCACCTGTTCACAGTGTATCATATTCCCTTGAATATGGAAGTGTATGATACATTGACACTCACGATTAGGATTCTTTTGATATTTCAGAATTGGCAATTAAACAAGGTCAAAATGTTGTTGTTCTAGATGACTTGATTGCAACCGGTGGGTCAGCTGGTGCAGCAGGAGATTTAATCAAGTTATGTGGTGGAAACACTGTTCAATATGTTTTCTTGATCGAATTGACTGGTTTAAAAGGTACAGCAAAATTAAATGCACCTGCATATTCTGTTTTCCAATTTGATGATTAAATATGTTGATGCATATTCAGTCTCTCAATTTGATGATTAAATAAATTCGCAATTTCACCAAACCTTTATTTTTCAAGTCTATTCTTTTACTGCTTTATTATTATGATATTATGGGTACGAATATCTCTAGAGTTCGATATCCTTGATTCAGTAGTCCAGAACTTGGAACATTGTCTATTTACCCCAGTTGACGTCATGATTGATTTGGACAATCTATTCCGTAGATTCTATTGTAACCTTCTTTTACTTTTTTTATGTTATATTAAGAGCCTGTTTAATTTAATTGTTTTCAATCGGATTTCATTATTCGCTTGAATAAAGTTCAATAGGAAATGTAAGTTGTATTGCTGTTCTAGAATCATAAATCCGCTAACTCAATCCACCATCAGAAGATTTAGAAACGTTGAATGCAACGCGCTGGAGCTTATCCAACACAACAACTGTTTATACTATCATGAGTAACGAGCATTGGTGTTACGAAAAAGATGAGAAAACTAGGATTAGATTGGAATGTTACGGTCACTTTTTAGCGTTGATACGTGTGCCAATAATCCAAATATCCTAATTGACATGTTTCTACAACACAACGGTATTTACTGTTTCGGATTTGAATAAATACTAATGAAAATGGATTTCATTGACCAAAAGCATGCAATTGTTGGGTTTTTGTTTTACAGTTGAATGATTGTAGTAATGGGGTAGTGAAAAAGGTGTTGTAACCGTACGGTCAATTTCATCACACTGTTTGATCTTTGTAGATAAATAAGAGACGGTTGAGTAATGAAACTTTTGAGATAAATAATATTCTTTTGGTTGTATTCCTGCTACGATGGATGACTGGAAAAAATGTCCAAAGTCCTACACGGTTACAATGCTTAGCCTAATAAGTTAATGAAATCAATTTTGATGCAATGAAGATTTTCTTTCTAACTTAATACTGATTCCATCAAAGTTGGTTTCATTTAACAGTGGGTGACGTGGGGAACAAATTGAATGTGTATTGCAATTCATTAGATTTATTTTGAAATAATTGAAATCAAAAGGAATGCAATGTAAATTCAATTTATTTTTGGTTAGCCTTTCCAACGACTTGTCCATCAACAACCTTTACAGACTGTAAAACACGAATAGCTTCGTGAGCAGCCTTAATACCACTAGCCATCATAGCACCAAAGGTAGGTCCCATACGAGCAGCACCATCCATTTCAGATAATTCCATACCACCAACAATCAAACCTGGGAATACTTCACGAGTTCCATTAACGATTTGGTCTTCAGCACTCATCATATCAAGACCACGCATGTTACCGAGCTTTTCAACTAACCCAGTGGAAACAAGACGTTTAACACAGAAAGCACCCATTGGACCATCGTGACCAGTGAATGAACAAACAACTGGAGCAGTAATGGTATTTGGATCCATACTATTGATGAATTATATCAGCAACTTACCAACATTGAGTGTCATGGTTTAAGGTGACCAAAGTCCAGTTGGTAACACATCCACCGACACGTTTACCTTCTGACAAAGTGTCATTACGAACAATCAAATCTTCACATGCAGTAGCGTTGAAGAGTCTGACATTAGGTAACGCCAAGACCTTGGATAAAACGGTAGAAGTGAAAAGGGCAGCATGCTTGACAACAACAAAGTTACCTTGATCTTCAAATGGAACACCAATTTCAGATAAGAAACGGTCAGCAGGTTTACGAACAACCATAGCAGTCATCAATTGACCACCCAACCAAGCACCACCACCAGGAGCAACATTAGCTTCCAAGATAGTGATTTTCAAATCTGGACAAGCCTTAGCAAGAGTGTATGCACAAGATAGACCAGCAGACCCAGCACCCACAATTAAGACGTCAGAGATAGCACGCTAAAAAGATCAATACGAGAAAATGATACATCTTTCATGTCAGTGAAGTATCTGTCGATCATAGCCCTTGAGACTTCAGCTTCTTGAATCTTTGCGAAATGGTATTGTCCATTGTAGTCTTCCTTGGTAACAGGAGGGAGGGTACAAGGGGTAGAAGTAGAGATATCGAATTGAATTGGTTCAGCAGAGATAGTCATTAATAAGAAAAGAAAGATGAAAGGAAATATTGGAATTTGATGATGAGTGGCTTGTAAGTTCACATCCGAATACAATCTGAGAGGGGAACGGCCGTCATTTAATTACCGATAGCAACAATGAATCTGAAAGAACTCTTAGTTATGATGACATGTGAAGTCTTTCTAGAGGTTATTTAGAAAGTATCACGTCAAAACTGCCTGTATTTGGTTCTCATTCACTGAAGATTGATTTGTTTTTGGTTAATTACTTAAACACAATCATTCATTCTGTAGATTGTCTTTTACTATAGTCTCATACTGTTCCAATTGAGATCATATTCATGACTACCAATAGTGATTCACTAGTCCATTAACGACTTAGAATGGAAAAGATATTGCTGACTGATCTATCACCAATAGACAATATTATGTAATTGGATTGTAGTCAGACACGTAGCCATCCTAGGGTGGTTATCAGCCACTATCCGTGAACATGGAGTACTTTCCTCCCTTTCAATAAACTGCCTTGGTCGCTCTTTCACTTGTTTCACTCAACTGTTTAGTCTTGATTTTTGTTTATTTCATTCATGCAATCGTTTGATTACGATCACCATTCAAATCGATCTTCTCACTCTCGTATGTTGACCAAATTCTCAGACTTTTTTGCTGCTCTAATATCATCATTCTGGCTATGTTTCAAAGGACTTTCTCCTAAAGTTATGCATTTAAATCAACGAAAGCTTGTAGTCAAACAAAAACTTGGTGAAGGTAATGGAGTGTAGATTTTAACTTCAGGTATTCAACCTTTGAGGTAATTTTCTAGGTATAATTGTATGAATTGTTTTATCTGGTAGGTGGTTATTCATTCGTATACTTGGTAATGGACCAATTTGATAGAAAACAATACGCACTAAAGCAAATCAAAATTCAACTAGAGGAACAATCCAATTTAATCAAATCAGAAATCCATGCCCATAAACAAGTCAATAGTCCATATATTTTGAAATTAATCGATTCGCAATTAATAATGTCAAATGGAAAACCATCCCAAGGTTTATTACTTTTACCTTATTATGAAAGTATGATTGAAAACTCATTTTATTTATTAGATGGAACAGTAGTGAAATATTTAATTTATGACTTTTCAAATAGATTCAGAATTTGATTGAAAAGAGTCCTCATGGATTACCAATGTCTCAAATAGCTGGTACTGATATATGATATTTATTATTTTAGCATTTGGAATTGATATTTGTAGAGGGCTAGCAGCATTTCAGTATTTTTTGTTTCTTAATCCTAGTTCCTGTAATCCACCATTGGCATATCGTGACTTGAAAGTAAATTGAACATTAAAAAATAATTCTTTAGCCTGCAAATATTTTAATTAGTGATGAGAATACAGGTGTCTTGATGGATTTGGGATCAGTGTCAGTCGCACGGGTTAAACTCAATAGCAGAAGAGAATCAATTGCTCTCCAAGAATATTGCGCAGAGACTGTAACCGCTCCTTTTAGACCACCCGAATTATTTGATCCTCCTTCGGAAGGTGAAGTGACGGAAGCAACAGGTAAGCCTTCGTCATTCTAATTTTTCAGACATTTGGTCCCTTGGATGTAAGGAACTCATGTTATTAACTTGAAGGTACTTTATACGCAATGGCTTATGGACAATCTCCATTTGATGGTAGTATGACTGCAGCAGTTAGTTGTAGCATCAGTTTTCCACCCCAAGATAACTATAGTCCTCATTTCCGTACATTAATTCAAGCTATTCTAGTTTCAAAACCTTCTTCTCGACCTACACTGCTACAAATCGAAACAATTTTGGGTAAATTAGCGTCATCGAATAACTTTCAAAACAATAATGTCTGATTTATAATTAATAAACCAATGATAATCCGCCAAGGTTGTAAATTCTTTCCAAGAAAGTATTTGACTTGAATTCAAATGCGTACATTTTGGATAGAATTAAGCAATTACAATGAAAAGTCAACCAGTGAATCAATTAATCACATAACTGTTGTTTAAATACATGTTTTATTTTTCAATCAATCAATGATCACTTCACTTGATCATTTTATTTTCACCAATAATAGCTTTACAATTTGGACACATATGTTGGGTATCTTTCAAAGAGTCGACACACAATGCAACAGGAGCGCAACAAATACATCCCAGAAAACATAGTCCACCAGCAACCAACCATGCAGCGAACCCTAAATCTTTCTGGGTTACAGTTGTTCCTCTCTGGTGACAGAATGGACACACAACCACTTGAGGTTGTTTTCCATAAATAATTTTTGGATATGGTTGAGGAGGATATGATTGACCCACATACTGAGGAGGTTTGTTGCAGGACTAGAAGCGTTTGACCGATTGGCCACAGCTAATCTAATTAAATCTCCCATTAATTCTCCACTACATGGAGAACCCTCAGATTCCTCGAATCCCAATGCGTCTGTAAGCCGTAGTTTGAAACGTATAAATGTATCTTTCAAAGTCTGAACCTGTATCGCAATCTTAGAACCCTCAGATTCCTCGAATCCCAATGCGTCTGTAAGCCGTAGTTTGAAACGTATAAATGTATCTTTCAAAGTCTGAACCTGTATCGCAATCTTCTCATTGCAATACAGGTAAGTCCAATAAACAATCTTCTCATTGCAATACAGTTTGAACTGAATCTTGTAACAAGGTTGATAAAGCGTCTCGGAAGGGTTGAACGACTGTGGAGGGAAAGTTGGAAGCTCTGGACTTTTTTGGGTTGATTCTTGGTTCATTTCTCTTTGAATATCAATTGGATTGAATTTGAAAAGTAAAAACGAAACAGTTTTTGTAACAACTTACCAATCGAATCTGTAACATTTCCTGAACACAACGAAAATTTTCCTAAAAGCAAAGACTGAAAAACAAGGAATGGAGAAATTAATAAGAGGATGAAGAAGAATGAGTTTAATGAAGAACGAGTTCAATCAAAAAGGAAAGTCTTAGTCATAATTACGTGGACGAATCCAAAAAAATTGTATTTAATTTTCCAAATACCATTGCATGAGTGGCCTAATTTATATAAATTTGTAGACACCAAAGTAATGTAGAAAGCTAACATTTCTCTCTCATTATTTTACAAAAGTAACATTAAAATATTAGTATACTTCACAACCCATTTTTATATTTCTATAAATGGAAATATATTAATATCCATACCAAAAGGATCACATTTTCAAAGGTCTATTATTTTCATTTACAAAGTATTGTTTGTATTATTTTTGCGCAAATCTATCGAAATTGAAGTATTTTTTGGAACACAAAAAAACGCGTAAACAACAGAGAAAACACTTTCAATCTTTTAGAAGAAAATAATGATTAATCTATATATAATCACACTCACTCTGCTAGTAGCATCAAGAGATACCGGTCCTCCTGCAACTGGGTTTAGGAGTATTGATGGTGTTGGAAATAATATTGATAATCCAAACTTGGCCTCTTATAATTACCCATATTCACGATACAACTCATACGCTGATTATGGTGATGGTATTTCCAGTCCCAGTGGAGCAAACAGACCAAATGCAAAAGTTATCAGTAACCTTCTCTTTGGAGCTGAACCGTCAAACTTGAATGCTGAACCAGTCAGTGACTTTCTCCCATTCTGGGGTCAATTCATTGCTCATGATGTTGCTCTGACTCAAGGTATTTTTGGAATGATACTAACGTTGTGTTAGAAAATGCGACAGAAACCATGCCAGTGTTGGTCAACACCTGTGATTTTGTTGATTTAGATGTAGAGTGTTCTGGTTCAATTCAATATAACGTATCTCGAGCGTTACGAGCAAAGATTGACAATTCAGAGGAATCCGCATTGAATTTTGCTACTGGATTCATTGATGGATCTGTAATCTATGGCTCCAATCAAGAGACAAACAATATTCTTCGTACCTTTGAAAAGGGTCTTTTAAGAACTTTCATTGATCCCGTTTCTGGATCCGAGTTGATGCCAATTGCAAATGCCACTACATTTGGAATGATGGCGTCTGCCAGAGTCACGGCGAAAACAAAACTCTTTTTGGCTGGTGATAAGAGAGCGAATGTTCATCCGGCACTGCAAGCCATTCACACCTTGTTTGTTAGAGAACATAACCGATACGCACGAGAGTTGTATGAAAAGAACAAAGGCAATTCAACATATACGGACGTTTACATCTATGAACGGTCAAGAGCATGGGTAATTGCGCTAATTCAAAAGATCACTTACTCTCAATACTACCCAGGCTTGATTGGAAAATCGTTACCAGCTTATACTGGGTACAAGAAGAATGTGGACCCATCTCCCCAAACGGATTTTATCGGTGCAGCGTATCGGTATGGACACAGTGCCGTCAGTGGTACGATTCTTCGATTGGATGAAAACGGACAACAAGTTCCTGATGGTCATTTATTACTACGAGATCATTTCTTTAATACAGATGGTATATTGTCTACTAATGGAGATTTGGATTCTATCTTCCGTGGTTTGGTATCTCAAAGAGATCAACAAGCAGATAGTTTAATGATTGACGATTTGCGAAAACATTTTGTTGCTAAACCTTACGACTTGGCAACTTTGAATATCATGAGAGGTAGAGACTTTGCAATCCCATCTTACAATGAATTAAGAAAGGCTAATTCATTACTACCTGCGGATAATTTCGACGAGATCACATCAAACAAGGATGTAGCAGATCGTTTGGCATCCATCTATGATTCCGTGTGGGATATCGATCCTTGGGTAGGTGGGCTATGTGAAGATCATGATCCGGATTCCCCTAGCCATGTCAGTCCTCTATTCACTAAAATTATTGAACGTCAATTTATCCACTTCCGCGATGGGGATCGGTTCTGGTATGAACGTGATGGTGTATTGACAGCTGAAGAACGAACTGCTATTCAATCTTGGTCACTATCTACTGTAGTGCTTAAGAATACGAATATCTCTTACTATCCATCAAATCCATTTACTGTTTATGATGGAAAGTTTGTAGAAAGTGACATATCAATGTCATCTATGGCTAATTCATTGACACTGACAAGTGATTATTTGTTTGAATGGAAAACAGATGGCACAACGGCTGCACCAGAAGTGACGTTTATATTGTGTGGTAATTTCAAAGGATGGATGTCGATAGGGTTCAATAGCAAACCTATGACAATGTTGAATACAGACTTTATTATTGCCATCCCCGACGCTACTACAGGGGCTTGGAGTGTTGGTGTATATTATGGAAACGAAAATCAAGTGGCACCAGTACCATCTACTGAATACACCATTGATCCTACCAGTGTAAAAGACGCGAAAGAAGAATGTAGATCAACACAAGGAGTGAAATTTAAGAGAATGGGAAGCTATGCATCATCATCCAAGGCTGTCAGTCTCAAAGCTGGCATGACCACGAACTTGATGTGGGCATATGGAACCAATCAATTCTCCCTTGGAGCGCCTCATGGGCCAGCAAAACGTGGAAGTATCTCCTTAGATTTATTTGCATCGAATTCCAATGAAGCTGATAGTAATGGAGTATATTTGAAAAAAGTACTCCTTCAACTTGAAATCAACTTGATCAGTTTCCATGGGGCTATCATGTTTGCTGTGTTTTGTATTGCCTTTCCAATTGGAATATTTATTGTCCGCTACCTTCCTCATTATAAAGGAGCAATGAATCTTCATAAATCTATTATGGCCAAAGGAATGATTGTAGGTGAATTAACCATGATTGCGTTACTACTGGGATTGGAGAGCAAAACAGGAATGATACATGTTAAGATGGGAATTACTATGTTCTTTCTGATGTTATTTAATGCAGAGTTGGGTACCTTAGTGATGGCAGTGAAACCAAACAAATATATATCTAGGAAAACTCTGAAATTAGCACATCGCTGTTGTGGTACTTTAGTTATGGTTCTTGGGTATATAACGGCAGGTTTTGGAGTTCGAGATGCCTCGGCGTACTCTGAGAAAATCGGGGACAGTTTGGTGTTTGCATATATTGGATGGCTCTCATTATTGATTCTATTATTCATTTTCCTTGGTGAATTGGGATACTATCGTAAAATACGAATTCTACCTCAAGTCACTAGTCGACAAACACGTACTAGAGGTTTCTATTGGAATGAAATCAATACTAGAGTGGTTGACGGAGAATCCTGGATTGTCATTGGGAGTTATATTTATGATGTTCATGAATTTACTGCGTATCACCCTGGAGGAAGTGCGATTGTTGAAGATTATATTGGAACTGATGCAACTGTAGCATTCGCTGGAGCACTTTGTCCATTAAGTACAACTGCTTCGAAGAGTAAGAGTAAATCATCTGCTGGCGGTCATTATCATAGCAAAGGGGCCATTGAGCAACTACGTAATATGCAGTTGGGAAGAGTATTAGACAAACGATCATTCTACAATACCAAGGTTGTACAAGTATTGGAAAAGATTGAAATGGCCGAAAACAAGAGTAAAGAAACTGTCAACAAAACAACCATTACTACCTCTCTCAAAGCCGATAGTAAGCATAACCGAGATTTAAAAATGAATGCACTCTTTTCTCTGGCCTCTCTTCCTGAACCGGAAGATACAGGCTTATATAGTACACATTTCATCAACTTGCGAGTATTATCCAAGACTTTGGTGGTAGGAACAAACGCATCAGCAGCAGTTTACAAGTACAAATTATTCTTTGAAGATACTACTCATTCTGTCTGTTGCTTTCCAGGGGATAGTATCATTCTTATGATGAGGGAAACTATCAAAGAAAATGATGAAGAGAAAGTAATTTGTACATCTCGACATTACACACCCATCAAGACTACCAACCGTCAATATATTGAATTGGTCATCAAAATCTATCCAGATGGAGCACTCACTTCAAAATTAGCTACACTCGAAGTTGGTCAAGCAGTACGTGCCAGAGGTCCAATTTCAAATGAAAATACTCAATTGGAAACAAAAGTAGGTACCATTTTCCATCCGTACGTGTTGATGATTGCAGCCGGTAGTGGGATAACACCAATGCTTCTTATGATTGATTACTATTTACAACTTCGAAATTCAAAATTGGAATCTGTACCCAAGAAAATGATCCTATTGGTTCAAAACTCAACGAATGATGACATTATTATGGATAGTGAAATTACAGAATTACAGAAACGTAACAAGGACTTTTTAACGGTTCATAATTTCATCTCCAAAGCAACAATTGATGATTGTAGAGGAACACCAGGAAAGATCAATGCCGAATTTTTGAAAGATTTGATTCCTGATCAAAGATTGATAAAAACAAAAGACAATGTTAGTGGTGGAGATATTCGAGTAGAAGAGTTCTACAGTAATACTTATTTTTGATGACTAATATTTGTAGAAGTGTTTATTTGTGGACCAGCAGGATTTCAAAGTAGTATGAAAGCAATGACAATGGCAAGTTGTCATGTAAGCAGTAGTGATATTGCAATCATTTGAATGAATTGAAGTTTAGATGAGCTAATATAACACTGTAATACCATGAACAATTTCTTTAATAGAATCGCAAAGTGAAGCTGGTATTGTATTCACAACAGTTTTTTTGCATATGGAATTCGGATATGATTGGTACATACTAATTGCACAATCCAATGAATCAATCTCAACAACGTTATTCCAAAAAAGACATTCATAGTTCAATTAAAATGGAATTCATTTCAAAAAAAAAAACTAATCTTCTGCTGCTGGAGCTTCTTCTTCCAAATATTTCACAAGTTTGACACGTATTTCCGTAGTAGCATCACCACGTAGAATATCCTATCATTAAAATCAATTCAATATTATTCTTTTACTTGAATGAAATTGACATCTACTTGAATATGAACCATTTCTAAAGCACCACGTAAAACACCTACCAAAATATTTGAATACCATAGATCTTTAATGAGATGTTCAGGTAATTCAACAAATTCTATTTTATTTAAATTGCTGATTGAAATGTTACCTGATAATGGATTATCATCTAAATAAATCGAAAATTCTTTAAAATCTGATGACCAATTTGATATTTGAGGTGATATACCAAAATAAATTTTGAATCCCATTTTAGATATTTCATCAGCAGTCTGTTTAAAATCAATACATTTTGAACTGAACGTTCTTGCCAAATAATCATCAATGAGTCGAATTCCAATATTATATCCCCTACGATTATTGTTTATTGATTACATTTTATCTAATTGTTTATTAACTAGGATAGGATCTTCAAGGTCTTTAACTAATTGACTAACAAGTGATCCATAAGTTAATACAAATAATTCTGCATCCTATTCTGTTATTGATTTCATTTACAATCTTTTCCGTTTTACTCTTCCAAATTTCATCACCCGTTAGTTTTGGTACCTTTAACATTAAAAATGTGAAAATCAATTGAAGGTGCAATTCACTCACACTATACAATACCAATAGATGAAGGATTTTATGAAGATAGATTGATTATATTAATAAACTTTGGAATAAATGGCAGTATCAAATACTCCAATGGCAATACCTTGATCAGCTTTCCTTGATCCATTAACAAACTTGGTCAAATGTAATGGTGCAAGTTGAAAAGTCTCATCAGCTACAGGACTAGTTAATGGTACACCTTCAATAGGTGTAGGACAATGTGATTTTTTCTTATCAGCTCTTAAAATAGCATGTTGATGACCCCAAAAAAGTGTGGTTTTACCATATTCACTATTCATGTTCTTCAAGATTCCTACACCATGCGTTGGTCCAATAGTAATGGATTCTAAGTGTATTGGAGTTGACTTTTGTAGCGTTTCATTATATTCTTGTAATCCCGACAATGGTTTTAAAAGTGATGGACGAATACCAGCATGGAAAAACTAAGATCAAAATCAAAATGACTTACACCACCATTTCCTAATTGACCATATTGTCCACTTCCACATGAATAAACACTAGATTTAATTGGTTCAAATTGTTTTTCATCTAAAGTATTGATGACAAAGATGGAGGTATCCCCACCAGCAGCAATATCAGTACATTTCATATTGATTGGTTTTGAACTTTTACCATCCATTGACCATACACTTTTCACTTCTAATGGAGATTCAATCTTTTCACCAATTAATAAATCATCTAGACCCAATTGCTATATGTGAACAAACAAGGGAAAAAATACCCCTAAAGAATTGGAACCGAATCCAAAGATACGACCATCTTTGGTAACGACCAATGAATGATTGAAACCTGCAACAGCCTACAATCAACAACATGCAATTCAAATACCTTTGCAATATCTAAATCCTTAAAAAAGGGAATTCGTGATAATTGTCCAGGTTGAGATTCACCTTTAATACCCAACTGTCCAAATTGATTTCCATTTTCATTACTTGAACAGCTAAATACATTATTTGAATTTGAAACTGCCAATGCATGATTTTTACCAGCCGAAATATCAATCACCTATCCATGAGATCATTCAACATACCTTTTCAAACCAACCCATATCTTTTGGGTAATGTATCATACCATGTAAATTAGATGTCCAACCCTTTGGACCAAGCTCAGGACTAGATAAATGATATAGAGAACCATTTCGACCCAATGCAATCACAGATTCATCCAAACAAACTACTTTAACCAAATTTTTTCCCTTTAAAGTAATCATTGGTTGACTTTTTGATAAATCCGACCATTGAAATAAATCCCCATTTGCATCTATTGCAGCTACACATCAACAACTAAAAAAATATACCAGCATGAGTGGTGGCAAATTGTAACCATCTCAAACCAATACCATTGAAAAACTATGGTCAATATGAATAAATTACTGGCATTAGTTTTGGAGCATGAATAGGTTGATTATTAGCATCAATGAGTTTATGATGATTTGGACCCCAAACATAAACACCAGGATGATTATAGGCATATAATAATTGTTTTCTATTTGGACTTAAGTAGTCTGAATATATGGTTGAAGAGGATACGAATGCAGCAGTGATTGATAGTCCAATTATTCGTTTGAATCCGGTTTGAAATCCAATCATTTGAAAATTCAAATGAAAAAACACTCAAGATTTGTATCTGAATTCAATGCCATAGTTAAAACAAGCTTAAAATTGAATGAAATTTCATAAGGTTTTGGATCAAAATGAATGGAAACTTTAGTTAAATATTTGGATTAAATGCTACAATTCATTCTTCATTCTGTCGATACAAAATCGTATCTATCCCCCATACATTCCCAAACCGTATCCCCAACATACTAAAACAACAAGGTTTATACCCTAATGGTCTCAATCCCCACTCTTCTAGTCCTAATCTACGCACTTCCTTTAGCACACGGTCTACATCATCAATATCTGTGAAATCAACGGTATAGATATCAATGTGATAGATACGTCGTGATGGAAGGTATGTGACTGTAATTTTCGGTCCAAGAATGGATTGGTAAGTTGCTAATGCTAGGATATTCCAGATGGTGTCGACTTGATTGGGTGATATATCCAACATCCATTTACCTTCCGTTACCTTGTATTCGATTGCTAATTCAATGATATGTTGGCTAGCTTCCATACCAATATCTGATTTCTTTCTTTTATAGATCCCATGTTTCCATTCGATGATGGTATCATTGACAGTGGTGTTGATATATTCGGATGCTGCATCAATGAATGGCTCTAGAGAAGTATTAGGGTTGCGGTTGTGGGGATGTGTTTGTGAGTCTACTTGGATGGTATAAGGACATGATGTGGGTTGGTATTGGTTTAGGTATTCATTGATGGTATCTAGTGGATCCATTCGGATCACACCATTGTAGAGTCGGTCTTGTAGTGTCGGGCTGAATGGGAATTCATCCATTTCTGTGTCTTGACTTTCTTCTGTCATTTTTATATGTAAAATTTAGTTCATGGCAGGGACACTTTTGATGTGACATCATGACAGGATTTGATTTACAACGGAATTCTCCGTCCAGTTCATCACATAAATTCATCTTACAACTGAATTCTCCATCAAGTTCATCACGTAAATCCATCGAAAGTTTATTAAATTGAACTGACACTGACGTGACATTTATACATAAGATGGTAATCCATACCGTGTAGGATCAAAATCCTCCATGGATTTTAACACCTCACAACATCGATCAACCAATGCTGAATCCAATTCCATTCGCACATCTGGTACCCAAACCACATGCATCCCTGCATTCAATCCCGCTTGGACTCCCGATACTGCATCCTCAAAAACCAAACATGTTTCTGGATTAGAATTTCCAATAAGTTTGGCAGCTTGTTGGAAAATGTCTGGTGATGGTTTCCCATTTTTGATTGAAGGATGATCCCCTACAATGACATTACCATCAAACAATTGAAATAAATGTTGATTATTTTCTGTTTTGATATCAAATGCTTTCTGATGTGATGAGCTATATCATTCAATATTAATTATGATTACGTTGCTACAGCAATAGGAATTTGATGGTGTTTTAAATGAGTAATTAATTTCAATACTCCCGGTAATGGTTTACAATGCGGGAATAATTTGGCCTATCGTTAAATTGTATAGTGATACATGACCCTCACTACGTTCTTTCAGGTATTCATCAACTGTAAGTGGTATTTGAGTTTGACTAATCAAGAATTCGGCAGCCTGTATTATTTAATGAAATTGAAATACATCACGTTCTTTCTGTCCCATCATAGTTGATTTTAAATCCCAGGTGAATTGTTTACCGTAACGTTCTAGGATTTTAGTGGTGACGATGGTATAGACTGATTCTGTATCCTGGAATTATTAGGGGTTTTGTTACTAGTAATAGACTATTTTGGTTGAATTATTGGAAAGTTACCCGTCCATGTCAAAGAGAACATGAGTGATTTTCATTAAAAAAAGTAAAATTTACAGCTGAATTGGAAGGGTCTTTATGAAGATAGCTAGAGAATGTACATGGTCTAATGCATTCATGAGCTAAATGGTAGAAACTATAGATATACTACTAGTTGTACAAAAGAGGAAATCGTTTTATTACAAATCGCAAAGAGTATTAAAGTTTACGCAAAGAGATCAAACTAAGGATTAAGAATTGATGCTTACGCTTCTTCTACAAATACTTCCATCGTGATATGATCCAAACCTACGATTAATACGGGATGAGATGCAAACCTAAGATAAGTAACGATCAATTTACCATAACCAGAAGGTTTTGGGTTAAACTTTAACGCGCCAATGGTTTTCATAGCTATGATGAGCGATTGAATTTACCTTCATCGTACTGGGACATGGAAATGTAACCGCGTCCGACATGATCAAAGAAACGAAAGAGAGCTTGTAAATTTTCTCTTGTAAATAGGACTTGATTTTGGTTACGAGCCTGTATGATTAGATGTTTTTATTACTCTGATTGAGCGCATTAGTTGTAAATTTTTGTCCATGTGTTGTTTTGGATTTGCTAATATTTAGGATTTTCATTATACCTAATAAAGAATGAGGATAGCAATTATACCTAATAAATGAATAATAATAATTTTTTATACCAGGTCTTTCAACGAGTAGAGATTGAGTTAGAGATAGAATGATATCTGGTATACGATGAGTATTTAGATAAGCTTCAGCTTCATCAGTTTTTGTACCAGAATAAGATTTTGATTTCAAGAAGCTCAAATCAGATTGCATTGACGTGTTTTTGAAGAGTTTAGTTTGATTAGGGTTACTTTGATTAGGGTTGGTTAGGGTTATTCTGATTAGGGTTGGTTAGGGTTATTCTGATTAGGGTTATTAGGGTTATTCTGATTAGGGTTAGTTAGGGTTATCAACAGAATGGGACAAACGAAATACATTCCAGTGGTAAGTGGGCTGTTGATCCCAATGGCTACTTTCTTAAATCTGCAATCGGTAACCGTACCAATGGCTGTATCACTGGACTCTATAGTAAAGAGGTACAATATCATAATCATATTACCTACAATAATAACTCAACTACAATTTAATTCAATTAATAATTAGAAACCATATCGTATTGGCTTGCAGTATATTATCCTTATTATCAGGCACTTTAGCTACCGCTGCCGTATTTACTAGAATGTTAGGTACCTACTTAAAATTAATCATTCATAAATTATTATTTACACAATTCTATTATTATTATATACTAACTATTTAAAGAAAGAAAAATTAAACTATCAACGCGAATTGCAATCATAGCTGCTTATCTACAAGCTATTCTCAATATACTCACGCTACTCCTATTTCATCTCCTACAAAAAACTACAAACGTTAACTATTCGGAAGCAATCGTCCTCAATATCTTGGCCATTTTCGTCTCTGCTTTCGCTGCCTCCCTGATGGCTTATCACCACCATCTCAACTTGATACACCAACAATTATACTCTTGGACTCTTTATGAACTTTCCCTAGAACAAAGACAACTCATCTTACTCACTATCGCCACTATTTCTTATATATCTTTTGTCTCTTTTGTATATGGTATTCAATTCCAATCATCTCATTCTCAGGTTTACTTGAAAATTGGGCTTATGACTTCGCTCTTTATTGGTGCATTTGCACCTTTACCACAATTGGTATCTATACACTTTCTAACATTAGGATTTGGTGATGCAGCTCCAAGAACAATGATCGGCAAAGGTTTATTGATCCCCGTTGGCTTTGGTGGAATAGCATTGAATGGAAGCATGATTTGGTCCATGAGAAATGTCATGCTAGAATTTTTGACGATACGTTTAGCATCAGAGTATTCCAAATATTTTGATCAACCATCTTCTTCAACCAATACAGATCCTTTCGAAGAGGAGCATGCTTTAACGTTACCAGTGAAAACTGAGCGGTCAGGACCTCGTATCCGCCCAGATACTTTTGTTGCCCCTGGAGCTGTTGCTGGATCTTTGGATACTAGGCGTAGTCGATCATCCATTCATCATAATCCAACTTCTATCAACCATAATCATTATGAGAGACAAAGTCATTTCTCTGGTAGTAATGGTCACAGGAACAGCTCATCTCTTCGCATCAGCCATATTAATCACAATCATAGATCAGACACTGTCAACCATAACAATCAAAGTCATCCACCTAGTAGTATTCACCACAAACAGAGTTTTAATAACCATCCGGACTCTAAACATCCTTCTCTAATCAACTTTCAACATCAATCTGTCTCTCATAGAAACAGTCAAAATCGTTTTCCGTCTGAAATCAATCAAAAACAATCACCAACTATCGAATTAACTTCAAATACGAATTTTCAACCTAATCTACAAACGAATAATGAATCAACTGTATATCATAGCCCAATTCAATCATCTTCGCACACATATTCTCCAATTCCATCATCTTCCCAATCAATCACTCCAATCATAACTCAATCACATCATACCCAACTGTCTCCTTTGTCAAATATATGTGCATCACCCGAACATGACAATCAGTTTGAATTAGCCAATTCAGAACAAGCGGCTGTATTAGATGAAGCTGGTACATCAACTACAGAACCAACCCAACCTTTTATTACCAGAGCATACCCACAAGATGAATTAGAACCAAATCATTCCACAAATTTGCCCTATGAATACACATCGATCCCCAGTAATCCCATCACAGACACACAACAAACGATTAAACCACCGAAACCCAATCCACCATCTCAACTCAAAGTCGAAATCAATAAAATCAAATTTGCCAAAGAATTCAAATCATCACCTTCAAAACGTAAATCCAAAACCAAACGAAAGAATTCACTCGATAGCGCTACCAGCAATCTTCAACTGGGATTGGATAGTCATTCCCGAATTCTTCAAAAATCCTTTAGTATCCATGAATCACGCCATCATGATCCACAAACATGGACTATTACACGATCGTCCAAGTAAGCATCTATGTTAATGGTAGTCTCCCTAGTGTGCATATTGTAGCCGATGCCCTGAATCGACGTGATGTTGCGCGTGCTACGCGTGACGCTATTCGATGGCAGGCTTATTACTCGTTTGGGGTGTTGATGTCTAATATTCTGGTGTATGGGTGGTTGGTGGCTGGTCTTGAAGGATGGTCGGTTTGGGAAGGTTTTTATTTTTCTTTTTGCGCTTTTATGACTATTGGTAAGTATTTTATTTTTCATTTCTTATTTTATATTCATTTTTTTTCTCTGATCAATTGTAATGTAAATTATTGTATTTTTCTAACCTGTCGTTTGTATTCCATATCAATATACGTATCGATAAAAGCTAATCCACAGGATATGGAGACTACACAATCAAGAGTTATGTTGGCCGCACCATATTCATCTGGTATATATTCATAGCCATCATCACCTCCACATATTTTTTTTCCATGTTATCGGAATTAGCAGTTGATCAATGGTCGATTACCACCAGTACTATTGCCAAACGAGTGGATCGATATGAAACAAAGGCTAAATGGAAGAAACAGTATTGTGGTAAAGGTAAAGAACGTGCGGATGAAGAAGAACCTTTGTTACAATCTTCGTCGGGAGATGTTGATGGAGAGGTTGTGACGACACCATTGGATGTCCCGGTTGTGACTCGACGACCTAGTATTTATAGTGTGAGTCTGACACGATCTTTGGAGACTCATTAGTTGTATCTCTTTCGTTTTAGATTTAAATATTTTTTTAAATAGAACCTTTAATTATATTTGAATTCATTTTATTTATTTAGTTGATAATATTTAGTAGATTTAAAGATGAAAGGTATAAACTAACCAGCCACGGCCAATTCTGTGATTAGTTTTGTACAAGCATCAAAAAATGTGAATATGGAACAAGGTAAATCATGATGATTAGCATTTAATCGTTTGAAATCCACCAAATAATTACCACTTTCGATTTTATACAATTGAATCTCGAATCGAACCACATCATCACGAGAATTCACATGTAAACAACGAGTTAAATAAGGTGTGATTGATTTCCATAACTAAGGATGAGTAGATCAAAGGTTACGATATCGGTTTTGGAGAGTGCTTGATAGATTTCGTGCATGATTTCAAGTGGGTCACTGCGTGATCGGATCCCATAGTGCCATCGGGATCGAGTGGTACGGGTTTTGCGAGGATCTAGTGGTTCGGGGTTCAATGGCGTGGTAGGTACACTTGAACTTAGTAATTGGATCGAGGATGATTCTAATGTTGGTTTATTATCCCCTTTCATGATTTTCTAATATGATTAATTTTTTTAGTTTTTTTAGTTGATAGTTTGTGATGTGCGATATGGGATATAGATATAGGGGTAGAATTTACCAATCCATCAATTTCTTCTATTAATGCTTCGACAGGTAATAATTGTTTGACTTGGTCACGAATACTTTGATCATCTGTGGATAAGTTGACTTGAAATACCATCACGTTTAGAATCAACTATAAGTTGATAAGCGACTTTGATTTGATTGTTTTCAGATTCTTCCAATGCATGAAATATCGTTTGCAGACTGAATTTCATTTTCTGTTTTACGTTAATTAGTGTTTTTGTTACTTTAGCTATTTCTTGTACGATTTCATCATTTATATATTCACTTTCTCTTTGCCCCTTATTTTCATCCAATGTTAGGTATGAAGGCAAATCTTTCGAAAACCATGCCGTCTTCCTACATGGTTAGTGGCATAGAGTAAACCTGATTTCGGGTATTGTGATACGCTTTAAAGGATCAACTACAATCATTGATGTCAATAATTCTTTAGCACTGTTGGATAAAAATGATGGCAATCTAAAGATCCCACCTGAATTTAATATACAAGCGATTTATACTGTTGATTTTTTTGAATAGTGTTGGGATGTGTTCATCATCGAATGGTAATTGACCACATAACATAACATAGAGTATCACACCACAACTCCATATATCCTAAATGATGTCAAATGTGAGTCGATTACTATTTCTGGTCCACCATAGAGTTTACCTGAAATAACTTCAGGTGCTGCATAATTGGGTGATCCACAACTAGTCTTCAAAAATTCTCCATCATCTAAATAATTTGATAACCCAAAATCAGCTATTTTAATATTCTTGTAATTATCCATCAATATATTTTCTGGTTTTAAATCTCTATTGCTTTAATTTTATTCATTTACCGATGAACTATTTTATGAATATGACAATGCTCAACAGCTCCTATTATTTGTTGAAATAATTTCCTTGCTTCTCCTTCCGACATCTAATTGTCAAACCATCTTTTAACTTACTCTTCCTTTTTCTACAATATAGTTGAATAACTCTCCACCAGCATATTCTAGTACAAGTATAATATCAGTTGGGGTAGTAATAACTTCGTATAGTTTGATAATATGAGTATGTTTTAATAATTTCAAATATTGAACTTCTCGTTTTAATCTAGGTACCATATGTAAATTCACTATTCTTCTCCGATTCAGAATCTTTAAAGCAACTTTCTGTCCGGTATAATTATGAACTGCCACTACCAGAATTAATCCATTGTCAAATTTGTTCTTTTGTAAAGATTGAGGGTATTCATTATAGAAACTTACTCTTAACTTTTCCAAAAGTTCCTGCTCCAATTGAATTAAGTATTGTATAGTTTCCTATTTTTATTTGGTTATTCATCGTTTTTGATTGAGTTCGCGAGAAAAGATCAAAGAATTTGAAGTTCCTCTTTAATGATTTTTATTGAAGAAAAGTTGCAGTAGGATGGTCAAGTCTTCAATTGGAATCAAGCGTTATGACGTGAATACTATTGACACTATTTCAATTGGTCGTGTGCATCATGTAGAATTGGTAAACAGTTTTCAAACATACGGTATTGCTTTCGTTTTGGTGCAATGATGATCTTAAATCCGCCATCCCTTTTAAAGAGTGCCATAGTATATCAAAATGTATAACACGTTGATACTGTCATTCCTTTATTTCTATTTCTATAATTCTAGTACAGTTCACAGCTAAGATTTGGTTCCAGGAATACTCTTCTGTTGCTCAGACACAGTTGATTTCGTTACTACCATATCATTCTTATTGGAAACTAGTTTGAATATAATTGGGATTCGTTCCAACAATAGTACGGTCAACACTTTATGAAGACCGAGCAATAATATGGTAAAATGTCGTATACAATATGTCATTCTATCTCCTCCAAATATAACTGTGTTCAATGATAGTTCACTAAAGACAAAGTATCCAATAGTCAACAGACATTGAACCAGATATAGATGCGTGAACCGTTTATCTAGAGTAAACATTCGCTTGAACATGAGTAAAGAAAGATGAATGTGACTTAAGTCTGGTTGTGCTATTACCATTACGATAACAGTTACAGGGACAAGATCCCAAATAAGTACAAATACTCCCCTATATTTAATATTTTTGGTTGTTTACCAGTATGTACGGTAAACTCCCCATGCCGTAAGTACAGAAAAGTCGGGACATAATGGCATTGGTGTTTCATACACATTACAAATCAGAAAGTAGTTTGCACCAAAAAGTAGAACGTGTATGATAAATATCAAAGTGTATGTAATCACTTGCAGGAGACCATTTTTGGGAATAAAATTAATCTTAAAATCAAAGATCTGGAAAGTTGTCAGGTAAATAGAAAACAAGTGTTCTATTCCAGCCAATACAAACATGATTTCACCCGAGATCGTTGCTGATAAATAATCTTCAAAGGCGGTATAATAATAGTACGTTCTAGATATTTGGGCAGCAATGCGAATGAGTTGTAAAACAATCATACAAATCCAAAACCGCGTTTTCAACTTGATTACCATTCTAGTTGAATGAACCAGCATGACACAGACAGTCAAAAAGTAAATGGAGATCCATATGTGAGTCAGTACATCACCCAGCTTGGTTGTGTTTGGAACTACAGCGTAACCTGGGTTGTCTGTAATCCATATGATTTCGTTCATGCCTTTTTGATATTGGATCATCTTGCCTGTAAACCCACCAATTAATTCGTTTTCAAAAACAGTTTCTGTGTTCGTCAATGGGTAGAGTTCAACATCGCCTTTACAATCACTTTCAGAGTATATTTTCAAGCTATTATTTGCCGTGCAACGATAATAATCATCAATACATTGATTGCTTGATAGAATCGAGAATTCGTAGTAATTGCCATTTATATCATTGGTGTTGTTGGGTAAAACATTGCAATATGATTTGCCATTTACAGATTTGGGAAGCGCTTCTTCAAAAAAGTTATCACCCAGTACGTATGGATTGCTACTAAGTATTCCTGCTGATAATGTTGCGTCGATTGATGACATACAACATTGTGTGAATGTAGGAGATTTCATTGCTCCACAAAACCCATCACGGAAATAGTAAAAATCTGCCCCAAATTGGAAAAATGGGGGCCAGGTCTCATTGGAGGTAGGTAATATTTGTGATAAATCTAACATGTTGAAAACAAATATTGAGGAGGGTTCACCATGACAAACGTCAGAAAATTTCCATTGCGGCATAACAATGAGTGTGCTGTAAGTCGATGCCCAAAAAAGACTACCTATTGTCCATATCATGTTGTTTTTGTCAAGTTTGTCGCGTCAAAAACAACGGTTAATAAAATAGTGGTGATGACTCATCACCACTATTTTTGACAAACGCATCTCGAAATAGCAAGTAATTGCTGTGGCATTATTCTCATTTGATAACCAAGTAATGCTTTTAGATTTAAAACCTTTTATAACGATATGAGTGGTTGTATTTTGACGTGTCAAAGTTAAACCATTAATACAAACAATATCGCTGAATATATCAATGACGTCCAAATTACTTATGTGATTGTTCAAACTTTAAGGGATATTAAGTTTTTCTAAGAAGGAAATGTTCATCTCAAAAACCAAAATTGCTACAAAGTTGAAGAGTTAACAATTAGTTTGTAATTTATGAGAACCTCTGCATTGAATTTTCAGATTATTTTGAGAATATTGTAATAGTTTGATTAATTTTTCATAAAACGAAGTGTAAGATTATCCTTCATACTCAACAACTAATTCGACCACAATTGTTTTATACACACGACTGGGAACACTTGTTTATAGATAGACATTGTTAAAAATAAATGATTGTTTTTTGAGTTCAATTGAGGGCTAAATGTGATATGAATATTCTTTAACAAATATAGTATGAATATATTTTCTGGTGAATTTCTATTTTAGAATGGTAAATACTATACTTTATTATCCTCGTTGGTGGTTGATGGCATGCCGTTTGGTAAACTTTCGCGTTTATTTTTGCTCTTACAAACATATAAGATATTCCAACATGAAAGATATTATTCAATGCTCATCAGATATGAAGGAAGCTTTAGAAAAATGTTCAGCAATCGCGTCTAGTATGAGTGCTCGAACCACAATTGTTAAACAGATACTGAAGAAGATGCAAGAGGAAATGAGTAAAAAGAATTTTATTTGTATTGATTCTAGATGAAAAAACGAATTCAAATCTGCATAGTAAACTAAAAAAACCTAATTCCCTTAGTTAAAAATATTGATAACCGATTTCCACCATTAAAGAATGACGAGAATCCACCTAAAGATGCTGACCAGCTTAAAAAAGAGGATGAAGTTGAAATAAACTCAAAATTGAATGATAAACATATCATATTGACACCATTAGATGGAGATTGGCAATTAGATGGGGAAATTTTGGACATGACAATCGCAAACAATATTCGAACTACGATGAATGTTCAATCAAACGATTTAACACATAACCGGATTGATGACAGTAAAATACCTACTTATGTTCTCGAATCCGAATGGAAAACAACTTACAATCCCTTTCATCCTCAAAATTGGTTTAAAACGAAACCTCAAGTTGGTAAAGTCGTGATACCCGATATCGATCCTAAATTAAGGTTGTTTCATCCATCATCAACTGGGATACAATGTTGGAATGCACTTTACAATTTGTTTATCCTCATTTTGTTTCCTGTGATTCCATTCACAGTTGGTGATCCT
>MU621321.1:0-27136 GCA_025399215.1 Globomyces pollinis-pini | reverse complement strand
AAACGTGGGGGAGCTTTAGTGGAATTGACCACACTGTCTTGTAGAGGAGATCTACAATTCGTCACTCCGGTTACTTTGTAGCTGGGGCGGATTACTCCCCCAAGCTTCGTGCTAAAACAAAAACAAAAAGAAAACTTAGGGTTTGAAATCTCTAATTGTTATTCATTAATTTGGAAAAGAGGAGGTAAAAGGTGTTAGGGTTAATATCGATTTCATATATTTTGGAACAGCACTCTTTTAGTAGAGATAGTGATTTCATATTATATTAATAATAAAATCAAATCCGAGTTATTGAGGGCGAATGATTGAAATTGATTAGATGATATTTGATGCAGGTAAACATGCGTTGGAACCAATCTGTTTATTTTTTTAAAACAAAATTCAAATTCCGAAATCGTACTTTATTTCATATTCAATTAAACGAGGGACTTTTGAGGTTAACAAAACAAACTGACATTCCATAAACTGTTACCTCAGCGCATCATACTGATCTTCTGGAATATATACCTTGGATCTTGTGAACATCTGTATCCCTGCTTCAATTTCAATTAATTGGTCCTCCATATCTGATTTTCGTTTCTTCAAGCTGGGGAGTTCAATAACCAAAGGTAAGGCGCGAATAGTTTTTAGTAACTCGTCACGTTCTGTATGATTAGGATAATGAAATGTACTTGTCTTTAAGGCATTCAAAGTTCTGATACGATCTTCATCTGGTAATACTATGCTTTAGTCTCCTCATTCAATTACAAATTTGACCTTTGGGAATTCTATCATGTTAGACACAATCATTTACTTTTCTTTCTCGAGCTCCATTAATCGTTCCTGTTCTCGTTTAGCCCATTGCAATTTTCGTTCAATTAAGCTATGATGTCAGTGTTCTTTAAGGTTATACTATCTAGGTAACTCCCCTCGTCGATCCTTTGCTCCGCTAGGCGTAGGTGGTATAGAAGGAGGACACTAACGTATAAATCATTATAAAAATTGGTACTGAACTAGGAGCGGACTTGACTTGTTTGACATTGAGCGCAATATAATTTTTAGTTGGTGTTGGAGTTGACTAGTTGTTAAATATCCTTTCATTTTGAATAAATACTGTTTTAGAGGGAGTTCGAGTAGATAGTCTGGATGGAATATCACGAAATTGATTTAGAATAAACGGATCTTTTTGAGGTTTCTCTGCTTCCAACTTCTTGCGCTTTAATTCTGCTTCTTTTAACCTCATCTGTTTAACGTTTTCCTTCATATGGTTCTTTGGAGTTAAACCAGCTCGCAATAAGTCATCACTGTTGTTAGTCCGATCAAAGTTATACCGAACACCCTTTGATGGTTTTAGTAACATTCCAACAGCTACTCCAGACATATGTTTCTGGTGGGTTTTCCTTGCTTCTGACATTGATTAAATTTCTACTTTAAAATTGGTGATTGTTGATTCAAATGTAAAATTTCGCACTTTTTGTTTTTTGTTCAAACTCATCAATTTGAAGTATAGAATCAATCAATAAATCATCAGCAAATGATTCTATTGGATGTTAGACGAATGTTGATTCGAGGTACCATGGTTGCTCTAGATCAACCAGAGAGTGTTGAAGTATCAATATCTTAAGCGTAGATTATAGTTGAGATCTGAGATTCCTTGGCACATCTGTTTAATTAGTTTTTATCCAGTAGTTTGTTGCTTATATTATGTACCATGTTCGAAACATATCTCGTTTCATATAAAAGACTCAAATTGGTTAATGTATAGATAATGTTCATGGTGTGAAATTATATTCACTCACATCTATATTCATCTACTATTAAAGAACCAAAGATTGATTAATCTAAATGAAACGCGAAAACTTCTCAAAAAAATAGTCGTTCATGCTAACACACTCTACTATCCATGAAGAAGATGACCATATTGAGGTGGTGAAAGTCCCAGATACAAAACCAATTCCAAGAAGAAAACCTTCAGTTATTTCGTTTTTGCCTACCAATGGAGCTGTGGCGATGAACAATGCCATTCAACCAAAACCACCAGCAATTGGTAGGAGTTCTACACAAAAGTTTGCCCGAAGAGCTTCTAATGTGTTTGGTGCAGCAGGTAAGAACCAATATTACTTACTTTAATTTAACAGGCAGAGGACAACCGGAACAATTACCATTTGATGAGGAAACGATTAAAATTTTCTTTAAAACACATGGTCTATCTGTCTCAGATTTAGATATTGGTTTTAATTTTATAAGTAAGGATAAACGAAAGATATATCCAGATGATGTCAAACGATTTATGACGGAATATTTTGAAGATTTACCAGATGAAGCATACAAACTACTAGAGGATTGGAAAGAACCTGTGACAAAAGAACAAATGGCAAATATGTTGCTAAATCGCACAAACCTTTCAGCCCCATATGAGGAATTATGGAAGGTATATCGATAATGATGGTAAACAATAGTGGATGAGGCCATCAGAAGATGGGAAACTCCATCACAAGCAATTGAATGCGTTGGCGGGTAAAGTGAATAGTCTAAAGAAACCTCGAAAACACGATGTAACATGATTTCTGTTAATATTAGGTATGGGCTATTCTGAAGAGATATGACCGAGACCAGGATGGATATATCGGATTGAGTGACTTTAAGCGCATGAGTTTATAGATTGGACAAACTATTAAATCGTATTCTAATTAATAAACCTTTTGGGGTCTTGTGTCACCTCAAATCAAATCAAACGAAAAAAATTCAAGAATTTTTTTTTTTAAATGTCAGTCTTATTGGATTTCTTTCTACCAAGTCCACCAAAGAATTGGGATGCTACCAAGGATATGGTCATCCATAAGAAACTTGCAAAAGTAATTTGCAAAGAAATCGAACCTGCTGGTATTGCTTTCATGGGTAGAGTTAGACGTGCAAAGGTCAAACGTACTTTGGCTGAAGATTATCAACTTACCCAAGCATTATTAGAAGCCGAAGGTGGTGGTGAAGATGATGAAGAAGATGAACCAGAATCAAAGCGATTGTTGGCTTCCGATCCTTCAAAATGGAAAACTCAAGACCACTATGCTGTCTTAGGTCTTTCTAAAAAGCGATATCTTGCAAACGATGAAGACATTAAACGTGCTTATCGTCGTAAGGTGTTGAAACATCACCCAGACAAGAAAGCTCATGTTGGTGGAAATGATAACTTTTTCAAGTGCATTCAAAAAGCTTGGGAAGTTTTAACCGACCCTAAAAAAAGAATTCAATGGGATTCTTGTGATCCTACTTTTGACGAAGCTATTCCTAACCCTAAAGATACTGGTGATTTTTATGAGATGTATGGACCTGTGTTTGAACGTAATGCTCGGTATGATTATTTTGTCTAACAAATCTAGTTTCTCAAAGAGTTCTGAAGTTGCTCCTCCATTAGGTAATGAGAACTCAACCAGAGCCGAAGTCGATGCTTTCTATCATTTCTGGTTGAACTTTGAATCTTGGAGAACTTTTGAAATGCGAGATGAAGAAGATACCGAAAAGGCCGGATCTCGTGATGAAAAGCGATGGTTAGATCGTAAAAACTTTGCCAGCCGTAAGAAGCATAAAAAAGAAGATAGTCAAAGAGTCAACCGACTTGTCACCCAAGCATTTGAATTAGATCCTCGTGTTAGAAAGTTCAAAAACGAAGACAAATTAGCCAGAACTTCTAAAAAGCGTGAAAGAGAAGCCGCTGCATTGGCTGCTGAACAAGAAGCACTTCGTTTAGCTGAAGAGAAGCGAATCGCTGAAGAAAAGGCTGAAGCCGAAGCAAAGGAAAAGGCTGCTTCTGCTAAATTGGACAAAGACGCTGCTAAGAATGCTGTCAAGAAGGAACGTAAAACCATTCGTCGTTTATTCCGAGACAATAACAGCTTCCTCCCTGAAGGTGCCAAGGCCGATGCTGTCCTTAAGCAAACTGAAAAGTTGGAATCTCTTCTTTCCAATGGGGATTATTCTTTCTTGGAAGATTTACGTGTCAAATTTGAAAAGAGTGTGTCCTTGGGTGCTGTCGGATTAGGCAAAGTATTAGATACTGAAGCTGGAAAGCAATAAATGACTTCATTTCATTTTATTTTACTTATTAACTTAAAATCAACTAAGTGCACGTAATGGCACAGTAGGGTCTTCAGATTCAAAGAGTTCCATGATACCAAATACAGCTACATGATCACTGAGCATTGTGCGCGATACCATAATCTCTTTAAACTCATCTCTTGTTGCCCAGCGTGGTACATATTGATATTTTGAATCAAAGATCTGATGTTTGGTTTCAACGATTTTTTCTCGAACCGCTTCAGTGAAGGCTTTCAGCGATTGTTGGCCTCGCTTTCGTTTAGGTATAGGACTTAGCATATCAACTTCAGCATCTAAAGGTAGAGATTTTTCCAGCCTCGTTCGAATTTTTTCTAGATATAAGATTCTACCTGGCAAAAATGTTGGACGGGCTTCAAATGTCGATTTTGTTGGTCCATGTAATGGATTGACATTATCGCGAAACTGTTTGGGGATTGATAGCGTTGTTTTACGGATTCTTTCCAGTTCACTTTCTAAACTAGGAAGTGTTTTCGTTGCATTCAAATTCGTACCGTTTTGAGTACGTTGTAACAATGATTTACTTGATTCACCATCACTTTGAAAACGATTTCCAATAACTGATCCGAAAATTTTGTATTTTGGTAGATTACATTGCTCCAAAGATCTTTGAACATCTGCTTTCAGTACATTCATTGAATGAATGTTTAATCTTGATACAATATCATCACCAACAACCACCGATAGACAAAAATCGTTGAATAGTGGTGCTGCATGTTCACTCAATAAACCACCTGGCATTGCATAACCATAACAACGAGTTTGAGTATACCCATGTTTACGTAACATGTATGCAATGAGAGCAGCAACACCCTAGAAAATTAATTGAATTGTACTTACTGCCCCTAAAGAATGACCACAAACCACAATCTGATACTGAGATTCTTTTCCACTCTCACTATGAAGAATTTTTTCAAGTATATTTTCATTTAGAATTTCGGCTGCAATGTTACTAGCTGTAGACATAAATCCAGAATGTGCCCAATATAATTCTGGATGTTCCAAATCCGGATCAAGTATCGTTTCATTTAAACTTAAATCTACTAAAATATCGGCAGCTGAGTAAGTTCCTCGAATGGAGATAACAATAGTATTCCAGTCATGATCAAGCGTAACCAAATATGGCGCTCGGAAAAGATCGTTTAATGGGGAGAAGTGTATTAACATATCAAGTTTTGTTTTCACATCGTTGTCAAGTTGGATATAAGCCATATTGGCGTAATGGCAAAAATGGGTGACATCCATTAGATCAGGTTGTCTTAGAACCTTTTCACGAGGTGTAGGTGAGAAAGCATAGGAGCTGAACATCCAGGACGCTTTAATTCCATTCTTCTCTAGTTTATTATGTTTTTCTTCAAAATGATCGTTCCCTTTTCCACTGAAGTGAAATGAAATAGCTCGATCCATCTTCACAGGTTTGATTGGTTCCTCTAATGCAAAACTTTTCAAATCAGTGTCACTTAATGCACGTTCACTACGTGCCTTTTTATGGGTACTAACTTCGTCCCCCAATTTTCTTTCTGAACCGGAATATGGTAGATTGGAATTGATACCCTGAAGAGGAGATATTGGAGAAGTATTTTGTGCAATCGATACTGAGAGTATTGAGGTTTCAACTTTTGTTTGAACGCTGGTAATACTATCAAATGCTGCAGGAGTTGTTGGGGTCAAAGTTGATTTTCGTAAAGACTGTGATTCTGTAGCAGCTGTCTTTTTCACTTCGGAGATATCAATTTCGTTGGATACTAACTTGTGATCTTGACTGTTGTCTTTAAGCTTCACGACATGTGGTGTACCCAAAATAATACCAGGAACTTGAATTGAATCTCTTTTTTGGTTGTTTCCTTTAAGATTGGAATCGTCTACTTTATTCTTCTTTTTTGAAAATTTATCAATTTGATTATTTTCAGTAATAAGCTTTTGTTCCCGTTTTAAAAGAATCAAACCCACAGCAATATCAGATGGGGCCCAATCGACATCTTTGAAATAATCCGCCAAGATTTGTGACATTTCACCAATTACAACATCACCATCTTTAACTTGAGATTTGGAAAATAGCCAATTGATTCTTCGTTTCCAAAGTTTAATGTAATTATTGTAATCTGTATTTAACTTGATTTTCCCTCTAGATATAACAACAAAGAAGGTTAAAGCAATGAAAAATGACAAGGTGACAATAAATGACCAAATGGCTACTATTCGAACTAATGTCAAAGATATGTAAGTTTGATTTGTAAAGCATTTGATTGTCTCGGAACTCTCCTTTGCGTTAAAGGTGACATACATTCCATAGATCTGTAAACCAAACTCCAAACACAACAAAATTATTTCTATATGAGTAAATATTCTAATGTTAGTTTAATAAGAATATTTGATTACTTGATTTTCTTCCTTGGTACTGGGTTATTGACTGTACCAGACATTGAGATGTTGATGATGATTATCTCATTTATCAATTCCAACACGGATAAAATTAGATAAATGAATAGATAAAGTCCAATCGTTCCCACTAAATCACATTTGTCAATAACAGTTGCATAAAATGATAAGGACAAGATTGGAATCCTATTGTAAATGGTTGTTAGTACTTACCAAACAAATCGACAACTGGCTATCATCCCAGCAGGAATATACAAATCATCTGGTGCTAAATCGATCCGCTTCTTAAATATCACAACTCTTCCCATCAGAGATAGATAACTTTAAAGTGTTAATAAGGTGTAAATCACGCTTATCCATTCTATGTAAATCGAGTGGCTTATTACTCCCACTCTTGAATTTGGATGGAGATGTTAAAAATACTGCAACAAATTCATGGATCATTTACAAGTTGTCTAAAAACTGTTCAGTTAAGCTTGATTTGTTCAGTACAGACACGGTTTTGTGAATATCATTGAAAAACCACGGTTTTCAGGAATTAATCATGGAAATAAATTGACAGTTCTCAAAAAACTAAAACAGGAACCATATTCTATCAGTTTGTAATTATAAATAACAGTCTATCATGGTATTTATGTTGGTCACAGATTAGAAAAAATGAAAATCACTAGCAGTGTGATATGTTATAACACAACATCTTTAACAACTGAGTTCAAAATACTTTAAATTTTTAACCAGAAATATTACACTTTCATTATTTTTGCTTCCATATCTTTCAATTTTTTAGTCAACTGTTCATTTTCCTGTTGAACATGCTCCCATTCCCGATATGCTTTGATAAACCCAAACTCCAAATCGTTCAATCCATTGAGAATTTCAGCTGAGGTGGCGCCAGAATTTGTCATGTTCGCTTTATCTAGCACGTAGTTTTTTAATTTCACCAAAAGTTGAGGAGTATCATGATTTGGTGCTTTCATTGGAGATCCATTTACAGGTGCAAACTTTTTCCAAACCATTTCAAAATTGTCTTCAGATGGGATAATTACTTGAACATTTGTATCTAACTTTGGCGGTGATATTTCTTTAGCTTCTTCTGGTTGTGTTGGTTGGGAAACTGGGGCGGCAATTGAAGAAAGTGAAGCGTTCGTTTGTAATTTAACTCTGTCGAGTGGAGAACCCGAACCATCCATTGAAACCATAGATCCTGCACGTACAGACCCACTGGCAACTGAAAGTTTTTCGTTAGGAGGAGGAGGACAAAACAATGACTTATGTAGCGATTTTCTTGAATCGCTATTTCGAAGTCCAGAGCTATGATGTGGTTCGTTATCATTGGATGTAGGCTTTCTTGATGTGGATGAAGAACCATGGCGAGTGGGACCACCCCATTTAAACTCTGGTCTGTACTCACCTCCTATGGAAGCTGACAAACTTGACAATACATGTTGAACAATATTTTCAATCTCTGCTCTTTCATAATTTGGCTGAGGTGGAGGAGGTGGAACTAAAATGGTTAGTCTTTATATATAGTACTAATTGATTCGGGTTTAAACTTAGATATAATGTCACAAACTTCGACACTTTGAGCTTGTTGAGCTACTTCCAGTGGGGTCTTTCCACTTTTATTTATCTTTTCCGTATCAGCACCACGCATCAATAGCCATTTGGTACTTTCTTTAGAATTTCTGCTAGCGGCAACATGAAGAGGAGTATTTCCTCCTACATTTGCCGCATGTATATTTGAACCAAAATCAATCAACAATGCCACAATACAGTCAAAGTTATTCAATGCTGCCTATAAAGATTAGTTGAATATACCTAGTTACTTGATGTAATGGCCGCCTACCATGCTCATCAAAAATCTCTGTGTCTGCTTTCGATAATAAAAGCCGTAACACACATTCTGAGTTTCCGGCAGTTACAGCGTAGTGAATCGCGCTTAATCCTAAAGCATCAAGTATGTCTGGCCAAGCAGCATATTGAAGTAAAACCTAAAAATGAGTAGAATTTGATTACTTTTAATGCAAGTGCTTTGTTGTGTAAAGCTGCTAAATGAATTGGAGCTTTCCAATTCTCTTTATCACCCTAAAAAGTTGTCAACGTGATTTAGATTACCACTCTGAAATCCGAAAAGGCACCATTATCTAATAACCATTCAATCATCTGTGGGTCGTTATTCATCACTGCCAATGAAAGAGGGGTATCTAACTGATTAATCTCCACTACACGTACCTTGATCCAACAAGAAATTAAAATCAACGTTTTTGGTAGTTTTTTCTTTTAATTTATCAAGGTTTCCTTTTTGAATATCTTCAATGATTCGTCTTTGTTTTTTAACATCCTGAACTTCACCATTAACTCTAGTCTTGAGGATAAAATCCAATTGACTCTAAAAGATATCGCAATTAAATTATTAAAGAGTTACATTTGAATCTACATGATATGACCCCAAACTTTTCCGCTCATCCAAGTACTTTCCTTGTTTCTCTCCTTGACCGTGTAGAAATAAAGCATAATTTAATATATCTTTGATTTCTGATCGAACCTTCTCTTCTAATTGCTTTTTAACTGTCCAGATGAGATCTGTTGGACCAACTTTGATTGCTTTTTGTAGATTTAAAACTGGAATATTCACTCGTACTACTATTTTAGCATTCTGGTCTTTGACTGGATTCGATTGCATACTATTCTTTTAATGCTATCTATACGCTTTGAAATTTTTATTTAAAGGTTTGGAATGTCTTCGTGTATTGTTCACTTTGTATTGTTCAAATATTCCATTGTCAGAAAATATAACCATCACATTTATTCTCCTAACAATTTCTTATAATGAAATGGGGAATTAACTATAGTGACCTCTCTACAGGTCTTTCTAAACATTCCAACCGTGTTGGTTCAAGAAAATATTCATTTTCTTATCAATAATACATTATAGAATTAAGTTTAATATTACAAGAAATGATTTCGATATACATGATTAAGGCTCGGTAAGACTGACTGTGCCTTCAATACCATTTCTTCAAATTCATCTTTTGGATCAGAAAGTGCAACAATAGCACCACCAGCTCCAATAGATACATGTGTAACATCATCACCTAACAGTCAACTATAAACATAAATTACGTTGGTTGAAAATGGCAGTACGAATAACGACACTAAAGTCGGACTGACCAGTGACTGAAAAGAATCCAATGACACCTGAATAAGGACCCCGTGGAATTTTTTCCAACTGTTCTATAATTTGACAAGTACGTAATTTTGGCGCTCCAGTCATTGATCCTAGTATAAATGAGAATAGTGATTACCTGGTGGGAAACTACGCATAACCGCATCAACTGCAGTAAGTTCATCTCGCAAGGTTGCTTGTACGGTAGAGACGAGCTGGTGGACGGTTGCATAACTTTCAACAACCATCAATGCTGGCACCGTTACGGAGTTCAGTTTTGATATCTGATTTAAATCATTCCGAATAAGGTCAACAATCTTAAATAGATTAGCCAAATAAGATTACCATTAAATTTTCGCTACGATCCTTTTCACTAGTTGCAAGAAGATGTCGTCGTCTTTCATTTTCAAAATCTATATCAGAAGCTGTTCCTTTGAAGTTTAGTGGTGTTGCTCTTTTCAAAGTTCCTTTTATCGGCTTCATACTGATCACCCCATCATCAATGATCCTTAGAAAACGTTCAGGGGATGAAGAAGTTATAGTCAAGTCGTTTCCAAAAGAGAGGTATGCAGCATATGGAGCGGGATTGCGTTTTCGTAAATGCTTATACAATTGATATGGAGATGGATGAGGGTGCGATAAGCAACCCTTAAGTTGTGTAGTAAGACAAACTTCATAGGTTTCTCCTTGGTCGATTTTTGATAATGATTCGTCTATCATCTGTATATATTCGTCTCTTTGATGTGCCAATTGGATTTGTGGTATTTTCAAAATAGGAACATCAGTTTGAACAGCCGCAATCTTTTCAATATCGAAGACCATTCGCTCAATCTTGCTTTTGGTATCATTCATCCATTGTTGTTGAATTTTTCGAATTGAACCATGAGAACCTGTCTGATCCACCAAAGTAACAACAAGAATTCTGCATTCTAGATGATCAAAAACCACTAGACGGTCTGTGAATAGGAAGCAAGAGTCGGGTATATCGTCTGCGGACTTTGTCAAAAATTCTGCCTGATTTTGTTCATATTTTAAAGTTTCGGATTTCATTTCATAACCAATAAATCCTACCAATCCTCCCATGAATGGGATGTTGTACTCTATACTATTTGAATTTACATATTCTACAGCATCTTTTTCAATTTTAGCGTCATGCATTATTTGTGCTAAATAGGTAAAGAATGTTTCGTCTGAAGGTACAAATACTGATTTTTCTCCAGTAGATCTTCGCTCAGTAATTATTCTTGTTTTTAGACTATAGTTCAAGAAATATCTGAAAGGTAAATGAAAACAAATATCCATTACCCTTCCGGTCCTTTACAATCCCCCATAAATGAATATCTACTTATACCATCTTCAACTTTTGCGGAATCCAGCCAAAAACTGTGCGGATCTGAGGAGAAAAGTTCTGAAAATACTGTTTCAGATTCCACGTAATGACTTAATGGTTCAATAATGGCCTTAAAGTTGTGCTTCTTTGACAATTCCGGAGACACCAAAGGTTCTGGAATAACCGATAGATGGTCTAACGAGGAAGGTAATGGATCGTCAGATTCATGAAATCCTTTTTCAGTCCAAACCTGATATGCAAGTGCACAAAAGTTATTGATAATAGTTTGACCATATTCGGTAGATATAGACTTTAAGTTAGTGTGATTCTAGGATTACCTCTGGATGAAATTGTACAGACCATATGTTCTTAGACTTATGAGTCAATCCCATGATGATAGGTTCCGTTTGATTGGAGCCATCGTTTGTCCAAGCACTCATTTCCAGATCATTGGGTAGATCTATTGTTAATTTTAGTAAATATACCATTAGCAACAACTAAAGAGTGGTATCGAACAGCTTTAAATGGCGATGGAATGGACTTGAATAAACCCTTTCCATCGTGAAATATATCTGATAATCGTCCATGCATTGGAGGATCAGCTCTAACCACCTGGATTTTATAAATGAGATCTACAGTACCTTTCCATTGAGGACTGCAGCCAAACCTTGATGACCTAAACAAACACCAAATATAGGTAAATCCACATTCAATAAAATATCAGAGCATATTCCAAAGTCCTAAATTTAATGAATTGAGAGTACTTGAGTGACATCAGGCCTGCCCGGACCTGGGGATATTACAATAGCATCAAAATGGGGTAATATAGTAGATTTGAATTCTTTCCAAGAGAACTGATTATTTCTAATGACTACAGGAGCGACATTCAAGTAAGCAGAAAAGAATTGAAACAAGTTGAAAGTATAAGAATCGTAATTATCGATGATTAAGAATCTTGGGGCCAATTGAGGTACGACGGTTGGCATATTTCAAGTAAAGAATTTGGAATTCAATGATGAACCAAAAATCAGATTCGATTTCAAAGATGCTTATGTCATCACTTTGGTTTGTGGCACCTTTGACTTGGAACCAGAGAGGAACGCGAAATATTCCACGTTCCTATCAATTGGATCTGGAAATGAGACTGTGTCCTGGAGAGACGATCGTCATACATAGAAATTGAGGTTCTACCGTTTATAAATATTTAATTTTACCACTCACTTTTGTAGTTTTGTGAATTTGTTCACTGCTTGTTGGTACAAGAAATTTAGCTTAAATAGTTCCAATTTATATCACCCGTACTGATTCTAACAGTTCTTGGGTATGTTGTTAAAGCCAACTTCATTGAAGAAACACTACATTTATTTTGCCTCATCAATTACACAACTACCTCGATTTTATGTTCCAAAGAGTCCCCTGTCAACGACAAGGTTGTCCTTTCCTCAAACACTCAAGGCAAAATCATAACTTCTGCTGCCATGCTTGTCAAACTTCACAAACTCATGGTCCTTTATGTGAAAATACATTGAACCATATTGCCAATGCTGACTTTGATTTACAAATTCAAAATTCATTCTTAAAAATTCCTCAGCTAGAACTGGAATGGAGAAATAGAGGACCAGCTGAAAAGTTAAACATATTATGTCTACATGGATATACTGGATTTGGTCAAAATATGCGACGATGTATATGGAAATATGAACAAAAATGCAGTCATATAGCTGATTTTTACTATCCAACAGCTCCAAATCCTGTTTTGCAAAATGTCCGCTCCATCCGTAATATTCCTTTATCTCCTCAGTCTCGTTCTTGGTACCCTTTTGAAAACTCTATTCAATATCTGAATCATTTTGTAACAACAGAAGTCAAAAAACCAATTGATGTTATTATTGGCTTTTCTCAAGGTGGTCATTGTGCAATTCAATTATGCAACGTTAGCCATTCGTATCCCCTGCTTAGTAAATTAAGAGGTATTGTCATCATATCTTCGAACTTTTCAACTCGACTTAATCCGCAAATGAAATATCTTTCAAGTGTAATCACAATGGGTGAAAGAGATCAGATTTGTCCTCCAAAGATGACAAAACTTCTTTCAAATGAGTTCATCAATCCAGTTGTCGTTGTACATAATGGTGGACATGAATGCCATGCAAGCGGTATCCAACCTGTTTATAACTTGCTATTAAATTTATATGATTCTGAACGTAGATAGTTGTCAACTACAAGCTTATTCCTTACACCAGATCATTTTATTTTTGTTAATAAATTCAATCATTCTTTTCAAAATAGACATGACATTATATACTGGTAACTCCAAAATATGCAGTGAAATCAACTGAAGATAATTTTATATTTGTCAAACCATAGTTATATCTTTTGCTTGATCCGAAACCGCTTTTTACGAAAACGTTTCCAAATGCATATCAGTGAAGATTTGACTTTAGCGTCTAAAGGTCGTATCGAAGATTTGCATTCATTTGCTTGCTGTGGTTGAAACAAATCTTTAGAAATATCTATTTGAATTGAAGGACAATGATTTAGAGCATCAGGATAGGAATCAAAACGATTTTTCCCAATCTTAAGAGATATTAAATCAGTTAAATGAAGCAAATTCTTGGAAACCAAGCAAAGTTGGTTTGCAGTACAATCCAAATCCTTTAATTTCACACAATTCAAAACGCAATCAGGGATCTTTGTGAGCAAATTACATTTCAAATCTAGCGATATTAACCCAGTTGGTAATTGTATGTCCACAAAATGAGAATCTTGTAATTGATTATCTGATAAATCTAGAAGTTCTAAGGCTTCGAGAAATCGTATTGACTTTGGGATTCTGATCAAACAATTTTTGTAAACTTTCAAGGTTTTCAAATTAGTCAATAGTCCAATGGATTCAGGTAAAGCTAGTTCACCTTGAAACGAGATATTTAGTTGTCGCATTTGTCTAAGTGTTCCAATACAATCTGGAATCCCTTTAGAGAAATGGTAAATAGGTACTCTTTGTATATTGCTTGTCATTGTCAACCCATTTATAACAACAATTTCTAGTCTTTCATTCGATTTCCATTTATTCCAACTATCAATTTTGTGTTGTTGAAGTTTTCGATTACCATTTAACCAACATTTCAATGAATCCATTTCGGTGTTCATTATAGGTTTTGAAACAGATTTATACAACTGTTGAGTTTGGGTTATATAATTCCAAAATTCTAATTGTGATTGAGATGTTGAAGGTCGGGATGAATTAGAATAGTCCATGAAATTTTGCAATCCTAAACAAGCTTTGATGATATTGTTGGTTGGTAAAACCAATTGCGATTCCAATGATAACTGATTGTTTAAATAATGAGTCCAGTAGAATTGATTGTCCAAAATGTACTTCTGTAGAGTCTTATTCAAGTAAGACAACTTCAGCACCATACTAGGAGAACATGTATTGGTTTGTAGAAGAAGGTCAATTACTTGAACAATTCTAAAGTCCATCTATTGTATATAATTTGTAAAGTTACAGTCACCAACGGTTACATATTGAAACAAACTAGAATCAAACAGAAGTTTCATCATGGTATGATTCCTAATATCCCATAATATTATGATATGATCAGAGTAATGAGAAATCATTTGCTAAGTGTGATGTTCAACAATATATCCAGCCAAACCGCTCGAGTGATGATCAACGCATTTGAATAATGCACAAATTCGAGTTTTAATAGTTAATATTACAGAAGCATATTTCAATATTTGTATTAAAGTCCATTTACCAATTTGGTAGGACAAAAAATGCACAGACCATAGGTTTAATTTCAATCATTTCTGGAAGGTCAGATCTAGTATGTAAATTTTTCGAAGTATTCAATAATGACAGCTTGACGGAGTGGTTAACGTGATTGACTAGAAATCAATTCCTCTCTGAGGGCGCAGGTTCGAATCCTGCAGCTGTCGTTTTGTTCCTTTTACCAGTTTGGTTCTTGAGCCGACGTTTTGTTAACCACCTCTTAACATATTATCCAATTCACGTTATATAGAAATCCCATTATGTAATGTAAATCCAACCAACACTCTTAACGTGGCTTGAAACAGCGTTTTGTATAGACCTGATTGTAACACTTTTTTACAATATTAAATAGCAACCAGGATCAGAAACAATGTCAGTTGGTTTTATCAAAGTATTCTCATTAACCTTGATCATTTTAACTGGTATTTACTTCAGTCTCCAACAATGGTTTATTCCAGTAAACGATTCAAATTCGAAAATACAATTAAATCATATAATCAATTCTAATTTCATTGAATCGAATCATCTATTCATATTTAGACTATTATCATGTATGGTCATCTATCTAACTTCGCTGGTGTGTATTTGTAATCCTTTTGCAGCCAGTATTGTAGTCAGTCAATTGGATCTTTCAAATCGTTCACTGAAAATGGGTGGATTGACAGAATTTGGAACGTTTACGTTCTGGGCCTGGAATTTACAAGGAGTTTATTATCTGTTTACATTATATTTACATGTTTTACCAGATCCATCACCATTATTAATTCAAACTACAGTTATTTTGTTCGAAGTCAGTTTTTCTGTAGCAATTTTGGTGACTGTGGTTGTAACCTTTGTTCTTATACCTGTGGGCATTCACATGAAAGAGGATGTTGAAGGATTATTTGCACCACTAGCATTAATAATGCACAATTTGAACGTTATATTTATGGTATTGGAATTAATATGGAATCAAATCAAGTTCGATCTTAGTCATTTACCTTTTGTTATTTTATTTGGTTTGGTATATGTCATTGCTGCATGGTTCATCGCGTATTCTCAAGGTTACTTTTTTTACTTCTTCTTGAACTTTAATCAGCCGAAATGTATTTTGTTGCATTTAGCTCTGGTACTAGCATTGTCATTGTTTTACCTCATTTCATACTTCACAACGATTTGGCTTAATCCCGAAGATAATCTGTTGGCAATTCCAGTACTTCTTTTCGGCACATGGTTTATTTGTTGTATTCAAAGTCCTGAAGTTAAAGATTTGTCTACTAAATCTGAGTGAATAAATCGAACGTTTAAATAACACCATAACAATTGGATGATATGATTTAGCATATTTTGAATTCAAGAAATGTTTATTGTAGTTACAAACAATAATTGCCCGTTAAAATGATTTCGGCATCACCACCAACCCAGACACGATCACCTACTGTCACGGATACAACACCTCTCCTTCCAACACAACCCCCTTGAAATGCAAAATATTGATTTCCTACCTTTTCAAGGAGTCCAAATTTCTTTAAATGATACCCAATGCATGCATTAGCACTTCCTGTAATTGGATCTTCCACGATTTCATTATCAATGAACAAACTTCGCGAAATAACACTACATGATTCATATTTGTCACTTGGTTTGTCAAATACTTGATAAAGTGTTAATCCTAACGCATCGTTGTTCATCAATAGAGACTTTAACAACCCCAAATTGAACTTGATATTATGAATATCATCACCAATAGCTTGAATAAGTAGCCATTTTGGACCATTATCAACAATTAACCCATTACGAATTTCATGATCTGGCAACAATGCTTTAAAATCATTTAAACTGGTCTTTAATTGAATTTCTTTAGCAATCGGAGTTTCTACAAAGTATTGTCCATCAACCAATTTTAATTGTAAGATTCCTGCAAGTGTTTCAACTTGAAAATGAGATTCATTTGAAATCAATCCAAATTCTTTTGCAGCTAAAGCAGATCCGACCAATGGATGACCAGCAAATGGTAATTCAATAGTAGGAGTAAATATTCTTAATTTGTAATGGGCAACATTAGATGGAAAGATGAAAATAGTTTCTGACAAATTCATCCAATTGGCCAATTGTTGCAATTCTTGAGTGTTCATTTTCGGATTTAAAAAGCAACCAAGAGGATTTCCAAGAGTTCGTTTACTAAACACATTTACTTGACAGAACTTCATTTTTCTTTGATTTAGTTTTTCCAGTTTATAGAATTTGGTTTTAATTTTTCCCCTTAATGACCACTGATGAAGAAGGGAAATCAGTTTGATTTCTATTGAGTTCAAGGCAATATGGCAATATGATTTCTATTGACTTCAAGGTGATTTGAGTCAGCTTTAATGGACAACCAAATACAGAGTCCAACCAACGTCAGGATCGATATTTGTTGAATCTTTCATACTTTGTGCTGTAATATTCAGTTGGTAACCATTGACACCAACAGAGTACTATTTGCTTACACTTCTTAACCAAGGATAAAACTTGACCGTTTTGTCAGATGTTCATTTTAATCTTTTTCAATGATGATTAAATCCATGAAAGAGGTGACATTTACAACTTGGGAATTGCAACCAAACAATACTTACTGTCAAGTAGAAATGCAGTTCAAGTCCACCAATGAAAGTGAAATCGTTATTTTTAGGAATGGGAAATTACACTCTACATTAAATGGCTCTTATTTTATTTTACCTACTATTTGTTGTGGAATTTGTTCTACAGATTTAGCAAGAGTTTTTTTACCGTTCCCGTTACCTCAAATAACTGGTCATGAGGTAGTGGTTGATGTCAATGAACTGGAATATGGACTAGTTGAAATCAATGATGCACATATATCGCACAATGATAAATTACTTGAAACTAGAGGTTGCAAATATTGTTTATCAATTCCTACACAGTGTCCGGAAAGGATCACATTTGGTATTAATCAATGGCCAGGTGGATTCGCACCTTATGTTATTGTACCTAAAAATAACTTGATTAGAGTCCCAAAGAAAGATTTTGATATCAAGTCGTTGGTATTGGTGGAACCATTTGCAGCAACGGTGTTAGCAGTTGAAAACGTGGCATTCAAAAACCAAGACACCGTCGCGGTACTGGGAGCTGGTAGATTAGGGCTTCTATTGCTAGCAGCTCTAGTTACATATAGAGCCAAAAAGAACCTCAACTTTCATATTTCAACAATTGTTCGGTCTCTTACAAATGCAGAGATGGCAAAACAGTTAGGGGCTGATCATGTGCTAACTTTGATGGATGTCAAATTAGATGGTAGTGTATCGTTTGATGTGGTTTTTGACACAACCGGAAAAGCTGAAGGATTAGAGACTGCTTTAAAATTAGCCAAACGCGAAGTCCATTTGAAGAGCACTCATGGCCAACCAGTTCTAGGGATTAAGCATTTAACTGAATTGGTGGTCGATGAAATTGCATTGGTGCCTTATAGTAGAGAAGCATTAGAATTTGGTTGGATTTCAGAGGAACAGAAAAGAAGCAACAATTTCATTTACATTGCAAGTCCCGATCAATTGTCTTTGGACGAATACGACGACTCAAAACATTTATACTGTCCAGCCAATCCGGATAAATGGATATCAGAAAATGCACAGGAGTTTGATAAAGCACCATTGCCTAGATTTGATCTTGCAATAGCATCTAACGCTGAACAAGTTGATTTTATTCTTAGACCAAATGAATCTCATGATAGATCACTTGTGAGAGCAAGAGGTGCAATATTGCTGTCAAAGAAGGAAGAAGGAACCTGGGATTCTCCCTTGTTACAAACTCTGGTTGATAAGAATATCAAACTGACATCCTCGCGTTGTGGAAATTTTGAAAGGGCATTATCATTTCTTTCAGAGTCTATCAAAGGTCAAACGACTGCGGATATGGTAAAGAAATTGGTGACTCATGAATTTGATCTAAAAGATCTCCCCACTGCCATCAAAGTAGCAAGCGGTGAATTGATTGCCGATAATCAAAAGAAGTCTATTAAAATTATGGTAAACTGTCAGTAGTACAGAAAGTGCACCAGATTATACCATTCTGTTTGAATGAAGTTTTAAAGGAATTTCTTATTAAACGTATGATATAATATAGTTGAATATTGGCATTTTCATATTGGTTCTGTTTAGTTTTTTGTAAACTTTTTCAAACTAAATGCGTATCTTGTTAGAGAATTTACATTCCCCTGAGAAAGGTTGATCAGACAAACTTACAGATAGATTATTTGCGTTTGAAAATGGTCATCATCGTCTGGGTAGGAATCCTAATAATGATTCCTATCTGGTTGAATTTCATTCAAGTATATCGGTCACCCTTGCCATTTGATACCATTGATTCTCTAACGGATGTAGAATACATTTTGTTAACTTTAAAATAGTGGAATAATTCATTCAAGCTCAATATTTGGTTGTATCAAAAACAACCTAACAACTTACAATCCATTCAAAAACAAGTTCAGACTGGTTTAGATGACATTTTTAAAGCAACAAAGCAGAAAGTTAGATTAGCTTTTAATGTAGAAACTACCAATGATGTTTACGTACCTAGTAATCAACAACTGTGGATAACTTTTAGCATTACCTGGAAACTATGCACTAGAAATTATTTGCGATTCCAAAAAGAATTCTATTGATGTTCAAGCAAATAGATTGCTAAAGTTATCACTGATTAGCTGTAAATCCGGTAACAGTTTAATATCTTATATGTTTTAGACTATGTATCAACCCAAATCGTATCAACACTAACCAGTTTATTTATTCAAGAGTATAAAGACTTGACGTCTGGTAAACCTGTAAGTTATTCATGAGGATTAATATTCTAGGCTGAATTGGACAAGATGCGAGTATTGAAATACTCTTCACAGTATCAATTGTTATTCAGTCTTGCAGTTGGAAACCCAGGAGATGGAATTGTCAGCTGGGATATTGCGCCCGCAATCCATCGTATACATCTTTAAAATTTATTTTTTGTAGATTATATTCAACCTTTGATAGATAAATTTGCGAACTTGTCTACAATTGTTGTTTCTTCACAAGTATGATAATTCTGTCTCTTAACCGGATAGATATTAAACTATGCAACGTTATCAGTTCAACCCAGTAAATCATTCAGAGATCAAAAAGCTGTTTTCACCTTATTTCCAAAAGATCTGACACACTTTATTAACTCAGCCGAATGGAATTTAGCATCAGTTGTATCGGCCGATCCTCCCATTCATATGATTTTATACATTCCGAGTTCAGATATTAGTCCCTTGCAAATTGTCCAATCCAATGGTTTGTTTGTGATTCTTACCAAATAGGGAATCCTTTGGCTACAAATTCATTTTTAATACCTCAATGGGGTGGTATCTCTGTTAAAAACTTCAAGGAGCGGTATCCAGTTACTCAATTGAAAATTGACGACTTGCATCCTGTTATGGAAATCTTCACCAATCAATTACGAAGCTTACTGGGAATAAGTCCACTCAAGTTCCACTCAAAGGATTCCTTATTGGTAATTCTATAAACGTAACCAAATATATAGAAAGATTTTACTATCAAAGTACACGAAAATAGTGCAGTAGGAGTAACAGATTGGGAGCTTGATAAGTTGATCAGATCTCGAGCTGTACAAAATGTCTTGAATACAATATCAACTTTAACATCTCTCACCAGTATGTTAAAAAATTTAGAAAATATGGCTGTATTGGATCATATCACCGAACTAGTAGATACTTCATTGATGTCTCTAACAAATGTAAAACTTTATTGGCTTTAATATTAGGCAACAAATTCAATGTTAAACGGTGACTTTAATCAAGCATCAATTTTAGCACGAAAATCAATTGTATTAGCTGAAAAGGCGTTCTTTGATCCAACGATGGTGGCCCTGTTATATTTTCCTGCAGAACATATGCTTGCCATCTACATGCCTTTCTTCATCCCAATTGCTGTTCCTATGATATCTGCCCTTTCAAAAGAAGTGAAAATATATATGGCTAAAAGAAGAAAGTTGGCAAAGAAAGAATAGTTGGGTTGTGAATAAACGGTCATTACCATATTTTGAAGTGTTGTTAAAACGTTTTGATAATTTAAATGATTGTAACCATAGTACTACCAAACGTGAATGGGTTCGATCGTACTTGAATCCAGAAAATATGGCCAAATGTTTGAATAGATCATGAATCGACCATACAACAAGTTTCCAAGAACCTTTGATTTGTTTACGATTCCTCAGCTAAATGATTTTGTATTGTATCAAGTGACCCACAAGTTACGATCACTGCACACTAATGCATAATTCGTGTGGGTCATCTAATTAGTTATACTCAGGTGATCGAGTCAGCATCATCAGGTCATTGGTCAGTCTGCCAAATTTTTACACATCTCATTGATGATCAACCAAAACTCCAATTTAGGGCGTGTCACCTGACAAGGAGACAATGGTCATTCATTTTATTATTTTGAACCAATCTTTCAGTTTAAGGGAATTAATAGGCCTATTCGTCAATGTACCAGCTTGGGTTTAAATCTAGATTCTAATATGAATTTGTAAATGGTATCAAACAATGTATTTTGCATTTTGCAAGGTTCTGTAATTCATTGTTCAACCTCGTTTGTGTTACCAACCTTGACCCATGATCAGACGATTCTACATGAACCGCTGTGAAGAATTAGTATTTAAGGAGTATCATCACATCACAATTCTTCAATTACAAATTAAAATGTCTCTCGCGTGTGGAACTGTTTGGACTCAATGTGGTGGATTGAATTGGCAAGGACCAACTTGTTGTATTGAATCTACATGTGTAAAGAACAATGATTGGTATTCTCAATGTTTACCTCAAGTGAACCCTACTACTACAACTGCTGGTTTGTTTTTCATTGATCAATTCTCATAAATAGGTGTGGTGGTTACAACATTGACGGCAACAAGTAATCCAACAGTTGTTCCAACTACCATCCCAACATCTCTTCCCTATGCTAGAACTTGGGAACAAGCATCTGAGTTGGCAAAGTCTGCTGTTGCAAAGTTATCATTAAGTGATAAGGTTAAAATGGTGTCTGGTATTGGTTGGGAAGGTGGACCTTGTGTTGGAAACATTTTATCTGTCCCGGTACCTGGGTTTGATGGATTATGTCTGCAAGATGCACCTACTGGTGTGCGTTTTGCTAATGGAGTATCAGCTTTCCCTGCATCAATCAATTTAGCAGCAGTAATTGACAATACACTAACAAATCTAGACTTTTGATCGTGATTTCATGTTAAAACATGGTGAATTGATGGGTCAAGAATTTAAAGGCAAAGGTGTCAACATTGCTTTAACACCCATGATGAATATGATGAGAACTCCAAATGCAGGAAGAAATTGGGAAGGTCAAGGAGCTGATCCATACTTGGCAGCTGTCAGTGCTAGTTTACAAGTCATTGGAGTTCAAAGTCAAGGTGTTATTGCAACTGCTAAACATTTTATTGGTAATGAACAAGAATACAATCGACAAGAACATTCAGCTAATATTGATGATCAAACTTTACATGAATTTTATTTGAAACCATTTCGAGCTTGTATAGATGCTGGAGTTGCATCAATGATGTGCGCTTATAACAAGTTAAATGGAACTCTATCTTGTGAAAATTCGAATTCCAACAATAAAATTCTAAAAGAAAGGTTAGGATTTAAAGGATTTGTGATGACTGATTGGTGGGCTACACAAGATACTGTGACATCAGCTACAGGTGGATCTGATATGATGATGCCTGGTACCGTGAATTTTAATGACAAGACATTTGTTTGGAGTCAAAAGTTGATTGATGCTGTAAACACAAAGAAAGTGGATGAATCAAGAGTAACAGATATGGCCATACGTATTCTTTCAGCATGGTATTTGGTAGGACAAGATAAAGGATTTCCAAAAGTTTCACTCAAAGATGGAAATGTTAATGTACAAAAAGATCATGCTAATCATATTCGAGCTGTTGGTGCTGCATCCAGTATTTTATTGAAAAATACTAATGATGTATTACCATTAAAAAATAATTTGAAGATTGCCGTGGTTGGAACAGATGCAGGTCCTGGGAAATCCACTCAAAATGATTTTTCAAATTGTAATGATCGTGCATGTAGTGATGGTACTATTGCACAAGGTTGGGGTTCAGGAACAACATACTTTCCTTATATCATTACACCTGTTGATGGGATCAAATCAAGAGCTGCAACTACTGGATCTACTGTCACATCTGTTTTATCCGATAAAGATATGAATAGTATCAAAGCCGTTACCCAAAGTGCTGATGTAGCCATTGTATTTGTATCTGCCAATTCTGGGGAGACTTATTTAGATGTTCCAGGGTATACTGACAAAGGGGATCGTATCTCATTGGCATTATGGAATGGAGGGGATGAATTGATTAAACAAGTAGCTAGCACCAATAAGAAAACAATTGTAGTGATTCATGGACCTGGTGCAGTTGATATGGAATGGATTGATAATCCAAACATAGTAGGAGTGATTCATGCATTATTCCCTGGTCAAGAATCCGGTAACGCTATTGCTGATATTCTATTTGGTATTGTGAATCCGTCTGGTAGATTACCATTTACAATCAACAAACCATTTGTACCTTATTCAGCTTGGACAACCAAAGATATGACAATTCCATATTCTGAAGGTATTTTAGTTGATTATCGATACAATGATGTTAAAAATATTCAACCATTATTTGAATTTGGTTATGGTTTATCATACACTACATTTACTTACCAACAATTCAATCTAGTTCAAACAAAAGATAAAGTCACAGTCACCTTTAATATTTCCAATATTGGAAAGTATGATGGTCATGAAGTTGCACAATTATATCTTGGATTTCCAATCAATACCAATCAACCACCAAAACAGTTAAAGGACTTTACTAGAAAGTTTATCAAGGTTGGTACGAGTATGTTGGTGAGTTTGGAAATCACTCCAAAGGAAATGGATCTTTGGGATGTCCAACTTCAAAATTATTATGTACCAAAGGGTGAATATACTATTCATATTGGTTCGTCAAGTAGAAAGATTCATTGGAAAGGTGTCTTTAACTATTAGAATTGCCTTTCAATAAAAATCTAAAAAATCTATAAAAAATATTCAATTGAATTTCAAATTGGTTAGTTCAATATAGAAAAAATCAAAAAATAAAGCAAGATAGATATATCAATGAAAAAATAAAAGAGATCAACGTTTCTTCTTATCCTTCTTTGCCAATTTCTCATACCCACGCATAGCACCTTCCTGTTCAGCAAGCGATCCTTTAATCTTATCCATCTTCTTCTTATACTGTCGATCCTTCTCCTTGGTACGTTCCAATTTCTCACGGCCAAGGTACGCAGCATCTTTTCGTAATTCACGTATCGCTCCTTTAAACTCTTTACGATATTCCGCTTTGGCCTTACTATCTTCGGCTCGAGCTCGATCGCCATCGTATTTCTTATCCAACGAGTAGGTGGTATGGAATTTAGGTGCAAAGGTCTTGATTGGTATGGCTTTCCGTTTTTGTAACTGTAATGGTTTCCGTTTTAATGTCGCACTTGATAATAATGGATTGATAATTCTTCTAGCAGATGAAATTTGATTCTATCAATAGTTATGATTTAGAAAAGAATACCTTCAAGGATGGAGTACATTGAACCGGTATGGAATCCAATATATCCATCATGGGTGTAAATATTTCAATAATGGTGGTTGAATCATTATACAGTTTACATAATTTGATCATTAAAATAATAGATTCAACTAATATTGTTAATCTTAAATTATCATTTCCAATGATTTTTGAATTCCCAAATATTTGATTGAAATTTAATGGTTGACATTCAACAGTAAAATCTTGGATATCTAATTCAACAGTACATGTTCGTAGTGTAGGTAATACTCTAGACAATAGTTTTGGATAAACAGATTTCAATGTATGTATGATGATGAAATATAAATAATTGATCAATTCTGGTACTTGACGTTTAGATAATCGAATATACTATCATTCTTTAATGAAAAATATCTTACGTCATAAAGAACATTGCAAATAAATAGACCAGAGACTACATCTTGAAAGGAACGTAATGGAGCTTGACTTAGGATCTGTCCCAATAATAACATCACAGGTGTAATGACAGTATGATGTAAATCAGAAGTAGAAAAGATACTAGGATTAAAAAAAATATAAATATACCTTGATAACATTTTAAATAAAAGTAATTCAACAGGATTAGGAAACACTAGAGAAATGAATATAAAAATAAAATTACCAGATTGTTTTTTACTAGACATAATACCTTTGTTGAGTGAATCTCTCAATTCAACAACTTTATTCCTACACCAGATTGCAAACACCGATGGAAAGATATGTGCCAATTCATCAACATGTCGTCCATATAGTTTGATAGTTTCCATATCTAATGAAGATTGATTTCCCAATTCGATCCAATGTTGTAATAATAAAGTAAAGATTGTATTCATTTTGGTTTTGTTTTCGGCTGATAGTTTAGGATTGAATAGAATTCGAATTCGTTGAAGAATGATGGCTTGATTGTCAGTGGAATGGTTTTGGATAATTTCCAATAGATCTTGGTAAGTTTCTGGTGCTGTGAATGTATATGGTATTTCATTTTGAGCAATCTTCATATCATCAGTTAGTTTACGTTTCAGTTTTGTTGAAGTTTGTTTTGATTCTTGTTCACTTTCATCTTCACTTTTACTATCATACATTTCTTCTAATGCTTTTTGATCATCATCTTCAAATGATGGTTCCAAGGTTTCGTCACCATCATCAGATTCTGAATGATCTTGTTGGGAATTGGAATGTTCCGATTCATTTTCAATTTCTTCAACCACATAACCATTTTGTTCCAATTCTCCATCACTCTCATCTTCGGATTCTTCACTGTCATCTTCTGAATCCTCATCGTCTTGTGATTCTTCACCATCTTCTTCATCTTCAGAATCTTCAGTCTTTGGTTTCATGAAAATCTCATTATTAACCAATACACCATCTTTATAAGTCAAAGGCATAACCTTTTCTTCCACTTCATCAGTATCATTTCCAACATAGGTACTATAAATTTCGGTACCAAGATCATCAGCTTGTGAAGGTCGATCGGATAACTTTGATCGTTTCCTTCCAGTATCTTCATCCACAATTCCATTCATACGTTTAATTCTAGCTTCTTCCAACTGTTCCAATTCCAATTTGGCTTCCAAAGCCAATTCTTCCTCGGATTTAATTCGATCCGTAGGTTTGGCTCGTCGATCATATACCATTTCACGTATATATTTATCATAATCTAAATCCACTTTTTCTTGTGTTTCCGTTGGTCGTGTAATTTCACCCGATATGAGTTTTAATCGATCAGCAGAGACAACCATTTTTCCTTCCGTGACTGGTTTAGGTGTTCCCATGGGTGCCAATAATCCTCTGATTTCATCTAAATCTTCATCAAGCTTTTCAGTCATTTCTTGATCAAATTCTTTTTGTTGTTGACGTTCTCTCTATACAAAAATCAATATACATTTAAAATCAAAGTTGTTTAAAATCATTCATCAAGGCAATACTAATAAAACTTTACCTTGTACATTTTACTCTTTGCAATAACTTCCTTCATAATTTCATTACGAGATTTTTTGGCATTAGGATCATTTCCTTCATCAAACCCACCAAAATGAGTATACTTGACCACAGATGCATCAATCATTCCATCTACCATTAAAATAAAAATTTGTAAAAACCTGATTCATCATCATTTGGAACGGCTTCCAAACCAGCATCATCAAATCCAGATAAGGATTGCCCCAGATGTGTTAATTCATCTTCCTCTTCTAAATTATACATTGCATTTGCACGTATATTTTTCTAAATTGTCAAACATCAACCCATCAAACCGTTTTTTCCTTCATAAATCGTTCCAACATTTTATCTTCAATAGATAATGTAGGATCATGTTCACCAATACGACGATCCATCATGATATTTTCATTTTTTTTATTTTTTGATTCTAATGATAATGTATTTTGTCTAATTTTTTGATGTTGAGCTCTCACTTGACCTGGTTTACCAATCGTTCCTTTAACTTTACGACTAAACCACATTACTATAATAAAAAAACTTACCCAATGACGGTATGTTTAACATTTGTATGTTTGAATTCAAAAGGATTATTGGATTGATTTGATTTTGATAAATTTTTCAAGAATTGTTTAGCATTTGAACGATTTTCAATTGATTTTTGAATTTTTTTTTGATTTGAATTTTTGGAAACTTTATTTAATTGAGTGTAGATGCCTGATTTGGAAAGCGTTTGTTTTAATCGTTTCAAGGCTGATCCTCCTCCGGATTTCTTTTTCGTTTCTGTGGTTGAATTCCTATCAATCAT
>MU621320.1:0-27272 GCA_025399215.1 Globomyces pollinis-pini | reverse complement strand
GCACCAATTATAGTTTCCAAACGCTTTACTACATCTTCTTGAATTAATTGTGCACGAAACTCGTCACCCCAGACAAGCTTATCATTCGCAGTACAATGGGAGTATTGCGCGTCATCGCCAGTCAATGGTTTACCCTGTAAAATACATTCCTTAGCGCTGGGAGAGCACCACAAAGAACCATTGAACAAATCTGGCATAATCACTTGAAGTCCGGTTTCAAACGCATAAGCATCGGCTAATAGGTGACTATTTCCAAATTTCCAACCCATCGCATCATGAATGTATAAAATTACTGCATCAGTTCTCTTCACCAAAGATTTATCCGTTATATAAGCATCAAACCCAGCGAATGAAGAACTTTGACCAGAAGGATTTCCTTCCCATTTGAAGGTTTCTTTACACGAACAAATTGGTTTTTGTTCGTTGTTTTTGACTGTAATGGTGACTTTCACTTGCATTTTGTACTCGGTTCTTGAATAATAAAATTCTTGAGAATGAAATGGACCTGCCCAAAACTGCCCACGTGGTCAGAAATAATTGGAAACCGTAAACTTACCAAATGAAACATTTTGAATCACAGTGTTAAACATTAATTACCAAATGTGACCAAATACAGAAAACACAGCCAAAATAGACCAAGTGACTAAATTACTGTGGTATCAGATACAACAAAGTATCAAAGAAAATTTAATCTCGAAAAAACTGGGAGTGATTGCATCCAAGTCGGTACTGGGAATCTATTGCTGATCAAGGTTATTGTAATAGAGAGGAAAAAGAAGGTTGAGTCCACGATTTTAGTAGTTGAATGTCATACACAACAGGTATGTCATGCGTTAGTACTAAAGTTGTTTTTAAATGTTCAGTAGATCTTACAAATATCCTCAGTGACTCACTAATCAAAAACAAAAACAAAATAAGGAGATAAAAACGTGAATGTTAAGCAACTGTAACAGATTTAGCCAAATTACGTGGATTATCTGGATTAATACCACGAGCAACTGCCAAATGATATGAGAAAATCTGTAATGGAACAATGTTGATCACAGCTTGTAAACAATCAACTGTCTTTGGTACTCGTATAACATTCAAGTTTTGGAATGATCCATTACTAAGGTTAGTTTATAAAAAAAATTACTTGTCTCCTTCGACCGCAATTACAATTGGATCACCTCCTCGGGCGGTGACTTGCTTGAGTGCGTTTTCGGTATCGTCGTAGTGGCGGTCTTTTGGCATTAATAGAATAATTGGCATCGATTTTTCAATGAGCGCTAATGGTCCATGCTTTAATTCACCAGCTAATATTCCTTCAGCATGAACGTATGTCACTTCTTTGATTTTCAATGCTCCTTCAAGACAAGTGGCTGATTGATAACCACGTCCTAGTAAAATCAAATTCTTTTCGGTTTTGAATCTATCATAAGCCAGCTTTTTCAATTCTGGTTCAAGTAATAATGTTTTTTTGATATCAGATGATAATTTAAATAGTCCATCAATGATTTCTTCACGTCTTGGCTTGGATCGTAAGTTGTCATCTGATAATTGCAAAGCCATCAAGGTCAATGCAATGAATTGGGATGTATATGCTTTGGTAGATGCCACAGAGATTTCTGGACCAGCATTGATATGTACACCACAATGAGTTTCACGTGAAATGGTACTTCCGACAGTGTTAGTCACACCCAAACAAAGTGCACCACGCTCTTTACACCATTGAAGTGCCAACAAAGTATCCTTTGTTTCACCAGACTGGGATACAAAGACACACACATCATCACGGAACACTGGAAGTTGTTCATCAAGGAATGAAGAAGATAATTCAACAGAAATCGGGATTTCGCAAAGTTCAGCGAAAATAGATTTGACAGCCAAACAAGAATGGAATGAAGTACCACAAGCAGAAAAGATGATTCTACGTGAACGTCTAATGTTTGCTAATTGAGAACGTAAACCACCCAACAAAACCTTGTGTTGATCAAAATTCAAACGACCTCTCATGGTATTGATAACAGATTCTGGTTGATCAAAGATTTCTTTGGACATGAAATGAGCAAATGAACCCTTTTGGATTTGTGCCAATTCGGATTCCAAGGTTTGAATTGGACGAACAGATGACATTTGATCATCACGACGTAAACGATGAATGTGTAAATCTATAATTTAATATTTGAAAGTATTACCTCCTTCAGCAATATGAGCAATATCATCATCTTCCAAGTACAAAACTCTCTTTGTGTGTTCAATAATGGCAGAAGCGTCCGAAGCCAAAATATATTCAATAGGGACAACAACACCGTCTTCACCAACAAAACTACGAGATTGAGTACGGCGAATGGATGGAGCATCAACACCAAGTAAAGCTGCATCAGAGTCGACTAATGGTAAGTTGCTTTTGTGATTACCTTGAGTTGGTTCAATGTCTACATCTACAAAATCAACCTTTTTGTTAATGGAACAAGAAAGAATACCTAATAATCATTAGTATCGTTAAAATATGGAAAAGTTGGTGAATGTTTTAATTTAACAATTCATTTAAGAAATTAAATCGTGTAATAAAGCGAAAAAAGGGATTGGAATAATAGGATATGATATAGTGACACTTTTAGGATCCGGTTTAAAATTATTCTTACCTTTAATTTCTTTGTGCTTTTGACCCCAATCAAGAGAGGAGAACCACGTTTAGCACAAACGATTTCATGAGGAAAATGAGCAGATTTGAAGATAAGAGCGAAGGCACCTTCCTAAAGAATGAGCAGATTGTATGACAAACCAATTCTTTACAAACAGCCTTAACCAAATTAGTAAAAGTCATAGGAGCGCCGGTGGCCTTTTTCTGTGTATCAAAGATGTATTTAGCCAATTTAGCGACACATTCTGTATCGGTATCAGATTCAAAGACGAATCCGAATTTTTCCAAGACGATTCTGAGTTCCTTGTAGTTATTGATGATACCATTGTGAACGACGGTGAATTGGGCAGTAGGATCGGAACGGTGAGGGTGAGAATTTCTTTCTGATGGAGCACCATGAGTGGCCCAACGAGTGTGAGCCATACCACCATGAGCGACGAATATTTTATTTTCTTTTTGGGTAGTTTCGACCTATAGGGGTTAGATAGAGTATAAAAGAGAATAAATAGAAGAGTATTAGAAAAGCTGAGAAGAGAGATTTCAAGAAAAGTGTAGAAACCAGGGGTTTAAGATACCTTTCTTCTTAATTCTGATACTTTTCCGACAGCTTTATAGATCAAAGTATCACCATCATTATCACCATCGACAGCAACCCCTAGTATAAGAATAAAATGTATATAAACCAGCAGAATCATAACCTCTGTACTCTAGACGAGATAAACCAACCAATAGGATATTCAAGATATAATTCCTGTCTCTTTCAACCAAGTAATTAACGTAACCAAAGATTCCACACATAATTAATAAAAAAGGATTGAAATTTGTTTTTGAATTTAAGACAACAAAAGCCACTAGGGCTGAAGGTCCTGCCTGTCTTTAACGACTCCCTTTTTAGTAGTAAGTACTAATAAGTAGTAGTAGTAATAAGGATTTACTAGTAGTAACTAACAGTAGTAAAAATACACGTAATAGTCAATCGCTCTTTATTAAGGATGTCGTACTACAACTACTGGAATGGGACTGTTGTTCATCACATAGGTAGATACTGACCCATTCACTAACCCTTTTAGTCCACTCTGTCCCCTAGAACCTACAACTACCATTCGATACTTGCTCGCCGTAGGCTGTTGTAATTTATTAATCACTGCCTTCTTCGCGTTGTCATCAAAGGTTGCATGTACCCGAAACATGATTTCTTTACCTGACCGGCTCACTTTCTCTTTCATTTGTTCATGAATTGCTACCATCGCCTATTTTTTTAGTCTCTTCCAGTCTTACCTCTGTTCGAGCATTAGCTGCATCATTTTTGTGCTGTTGAGGATCAAGCACATGAAACATGGTCAGCATATCCAACGATGTGGCAATGTTCTGGATGGTAAATTCAACTGCTTCCCATGAATGGCTAGACATGTCTATGGAGATGAGGATGTGTCGTCCTCCTTCTTTAGGTTGTGCTGTTATCACATCAATGTCGATGGCATTGTCAGGGAATTGAGGTCTTTCATACACCATGGTTAAATTATTGTGTTTGAGTAAATACTGGTTCTTAATATAGTCATATTCTGCATGTTTGACCGTTCTGTATCACTTAGATGTCTAGTCATTTGAACTCCAGTCTTGTGTGAAAAGCATGCACTAACTCGCTCTCCTGTGATATTCTAAAGTACTGGTTTTGTTACTGAGCTATACTTTATCCATCAAACCAAACATTCATTCAACAACAAAATATTTCCACTTTCGTACCATCACACTACACAGCAATAAAAACAGGGAACTGGTCATTCATTAAAGAAATTACAACTGATATCGTGCTGCATACCTACTTGAGATATCATCAATACTAAAATCTTATCAATCATCTACATCCCATCACAACTGAGAATTAGTTTAGAAATGGATATATCTTCAGACAAACCAATACAAAAAGACAATTTATTGACTAGATCAACAACATAAATAGCGTCCAAAAACCCATCCAATAGCTTTCTGACAGTGCTCCATTTTTTGCATTCTCCATCACCCCAACTCCTAGAATTTGGACATTGGAATTTGAATTCACCACCGTGACTGGCTTCACTGCTTCCGTATTCTTCAATACAATCTCTTCCAAAAACAGCATTTTTGGTACCTTATCGACCAATCCACATTCACTAAGCACCAATTCCTGGAGTCCCTTCATGCTCTCTTTCACCGTTCCAGCAAGATTCAATGCGGACAGAGCCTGTAATTGATTCTGCACACACACACCACAAACCGATTTGGGATCCAATTTATGCAGATTACGTAGATTAGTAGGTAAATCAGGTGATATCAAATATCCAGCATCATTCAAAGCGCGATACTGATCCCCTAAACAAGATTTTACCGACACACCATTCGACTGACTCACACAAGCACCAGTAACTACCACTTCAATTTTTGAAATATACTCTGCGATTGTTACATTCCCACCCATGACTTCACGCGCACAAAACGGAACCATTGTATTTTTGAATTGGACGATAGAGTCTTTGCATGTTTGTGTGCATATCCCATTTATATCCAAGCTAGATAATTTGGCGTCGATCTGACGGAGATCGGATCGATCTTGGACATTTAGGCAGTGTTGTGATACATGTATGTGTGGTAGGTTGAGTAGATTGGCACAATGTGATGATATACCTGGAAAAGCTTGTGGTTTTGATAAAACGACATCACCATTAGATTGATGCAATTCCGTATGTTTGACAGCTGATACACCGTAATACGCATCAATACTATTTCCAGACAACCATGTGCTAGGTCCACCAATCGATCCCACATTTACCGGTATAAAACTTTTTTCATGACATACTGTTCTGCTAAATTCATTCCATTTCGCAATCTCTTTCCCAATAGTTGCATCCACCATCAATGCATTCACCGCATTCAACTGTAACATACTACATGTGAGACATGCATCGTCTGGAAAGGCTGTCAAGTACTGTGGAACATCTATCATCGAATCACCTGTTACAGTATACTTTCTACCAGACAATTTATTATGTTGTTGTGATAAACAAGTTTGCAAACTTCCATCAATTGATTTTACACAACCTACTGTTTTACTATACATAATTTGTGAAATATAACCCATTGCTGTCACATCATCATCGACAAAAATCAATTGATCATTGCATTGCGACACGACTTGAGAATTGAAATTGGTAATTGCATCAGAGCACAAAGTAGAGCAGTATATATCTGGATCCGCAGTATTTGTAAATGAATGATGGGACGGAAAACATGACTGTGAGAGTGAAGTCAGATGAGTAGTGAGTGCTTGTACACATGGTGTTGAAAGTGTTTGATATGCAATATGGTCAGTAATGGAATGCGCTTTAATCGTCATGATTAATAAAACCCATTTCAATATCGGTTCCATTGACATTTACTGTTTCGGTATGTTTTTTTTTTGTAAAGTAGATTCATTTTTAATTTCTATCGTTTGGTGTCAATATTTACACTGATTTGTTTTGAACGTATTTTCATTGATTTGTTCGTTAAATATTCAAAGTGATATCATCCAATAAAAGTACCTTTAAAATTCAATGATGCTATTCAATTTGTAAAAGCGCGTTGTACAGATTTTACAATTACCTAATTACAAATATGCTTATATATTCAATCCTACTATTACACACACAAAGTCAACTGATATTTGAATCACAGTGGTCTATTCCAGATTGTATAGGTCCCCCAGACTCCATCTCTCTGTTCTCCGTATCTACACCATCCTATCCACCATCATACACGTTCAAAACTAATCTGGGTGTGTTGCAATATACAAGTTGTGGGGCATCGAGTATCCAATCGATCGATACCTGCTGTTTCACATCAATGAATCTCACCGCATCTGGTGGGTATGCGAGTAGCTCGACTTTCACCCATGATAGTGTGGATTGGAATCATATACCTGTATCGACAAACAACAACCGCTATTGCATCATAAATCCTACAGATAACCATTTGAACCAATTCGCATTTTTAGCAAATGAAAAATGTATCAATAACTATAAATGCCTGCGCAATAGTACATTACAATTGTACACTTTACCCAATTGTAATGGTACCCCATTTGTATACTCTCTTACCACTATCCCAACCACACATCAAACACCTATCGGGCAGATGGAAATGTCTCACACACTCTTTCAAAATGCATCTGTGGTTTTGGAATGGATCACCGATATTCCTGATCGTGCAGCTATTGCCAACACAATGTCGATCTGGCATTTAATCTCACATGCGACGGTGATCATATATTTATCATGTACAGTCTATCTACTGGCACACTCCTATCAATTATATCGTCGTCTTCAATCCCGATTTTGGCTATATATGATGTTTATCGTGATATTTCGACTCATTGGATTCATTCCACGTTTTCTATATCATTACGTTCTCTTCCCCAATGACTTCATGGTCTTACTTATTGGAGAACTTCAATATATTTGTATTGGTCTCGATTTCTTACTCACCAATCTTTTGACGGTATACCAAATTGCCAACTTACAATTACCCATCATCCCCGATTCGCAAATGTTGCGTGTGCTGGCATATTCGACTGTAGTACTGGTTAATCTGGGACTGTATGGCGGTTACTATGCCCTATTGTGTGTAGCTAAAGAAGTAACTTGTACAATCACGGATGATATGTTGTTTGAATGGATGCGACTTTCGTTTTACCTGTAAAACGTTTATATTAACTTTATAGTGGGGTATTTACATTTATATTGGATATTATTCCTGTGACTTTTATTGTTCTCATCGTACTTTCCAAATCATTACACACATTGAATATAACCAAAATATTGGTGATGAAATTTTTCACCATTGATTTCACATTCACAATCATGTATATTACAGGACTCTTGATTACGTTTCTTTACTACCTTGTTGGGTACTTTCAGATGAATGTTAAGCTTTTGGGAAGTGATCGTGCATATTTTGCTTTTGGACATTTATCGTTTTGCTTATTTGGAATTCATAAGGTACTAACGGCTTTGATGATTCAGAGAGTGGGTGTATTTTTAAGAGAAGTTTGGAATTCAGTGAAAAAAACCGCACCAATATCGGATTCTAATCAAACCAATAATCTTAAATCTTCACAATGATGTTTTAATAAAGTTAAATGGTTGTTGTTGTATATTCCAGACGTGTTTTTGTTTAAAAAGAAATGATGATCTGGTTGAACAAGTAAGATTCAGATATAATTTATAACAGCCTACTATCGTGCGATTGTCGCCATTATGGGTCTACCAAAATTTTTGATGGAACGAATTTTGAGGCAACATTCCCCATGAATGAAATCTTTAAAATGAAAAACAAAAACGGATATCTTCCGAAAACCGAAAACCTCCGAAAACACAACCGATTCGGTGGTTTTCGGATGCATCTTACTTTCCCATTACTTTAAAAAAAGCATAGTTCCTATCCCTAAATAAATGGTGCTGAAAGGAATTTTGATCACATAACTAGGCTAATATCTTCACCCAATTTTCTCACCTAAATTTCTCCCTCTCATTCTTCCTCATCCAACGACGAAAGCCCCCTGTTAACTCTAGCAGCGAAAATATCTATCGGATTGAGATAAAATAGTTGTAGGTTGTAAGAGGCTGGAGTCAAATGATTGAAATAACTACAACCACGGAAAATCAGATATAATGAGCCAAATTGAACCAGTCGAAAATTTCAGTGATTTGGAAGCGAAGGGATCAATTTTTTGTCCTGAATGCAAGGTCGATTCTATAGTGACTGGTTCAAAAAAGGTGGTTGAAAGCCAAGCGATCCTTCCTATGTTAAAATTACCGATAGATAATACAAAATCCATTCATAAATTACAGTTTGTACGTAGAAAATCAAAATATGGTGTTTGTTGGACATTCATCAGACGTGTTTTTCCATAAAATAGAATCATGATCTGGTTGAACAAGTAATATTCAAATATAATTTATAACATAATACTATCGTGCGATTTGTTCAGCATGATGGGTCTATCAACATTTTTAATGGATTGCATTTTGAGGCAACATTCCCCATGAATGAAATCTCCACTTTCTAATACTAAACCAATCCTTGCAATGATTTTAAAACCATCATTGATACACTTGATTATAACGCAAGTGTATAGTGAAAGTTTGATGTTTTCATCCCAATGGATACAATCAGATACATGTACTGGACCTCCAACGTCCATGTATTCTTTTCGTGTTTCTGATTTCAAACAAGTCATTCCAACTTCGAATGACACTTGGAGTTCAATTTATAAATTGTCTACTATGGGTGCACCGTATGGGTATTGTGGATCTCTTCCGGTTCAAATTCATGATCAATGTTGTGTTAGTTCCTTGGATATTTCTCAATCGGATGGATATCAAAGTGGAATGTCTATGGAAATCAATACAAGTCCACCAACAGTCTATCACAAAGACTCTAGTGGGATTCAATATTGTTCTTTACATTCTGAAAATAATGGGTTACAAGGATATCTTGATATTTATATTCTAGCAAATGGAAATTGTATTGATAAAATGACATGTACGGATTCAGGTTACTTTACCGTATACCAAAATGATAATTGTTCAATCCCATTAAGATCAATACAATTAACCTCCAAACTCACGGACCAAACAATTCCTGAATTTCAAAACGTCAGTGGAATGATAAACAAAATCCCCGTTTCATCGATAAAGACTGGATGGACAACTTCATTACCTGGTCAATATCTAGTACCAAACACCAATGCATTTCCAGATATTTTACAACATATTTGTTGGGGTTTGTCGATGCTAACAGTATTACTATGCTTTCAATTACTATTTCAAAAAAGGAAACAAAGATACTTTAGAATATTGGTTATGTCCCAGGTATGTTGGATCATTTATGTATCCATTTATATCTTTTATACTTACTCAACCTCAAATAATTATGCCATCACATTTCAATTTCTGGGAGTGTTTTTTAATTTGGCTACATTGTCCACTACCATTCATACTTCAAGTTTCGTTCTCCGCTTCTTTAACCCTCTCGCTTCTCGATTGGTATCATTTGGACTATACGTTTTGGTGTTTCTCATTCACTTATTGTTATCTGGTAGTAGATACTTCAATATCTGCTTTAATCTATCAAAAAATTGCTTACCATATAACTTTATGGTAGGTTGGAAATCATTGAGTGGTTATTGGATCGTTTTCATGTTTATCTACAACACTATCCCATCTATTTTCTCAGCAATCACTTTGGCTAGAAAGAATGGAAAGAAATCGGTAGGTGAGATTATCAGCTATATATTTGAACGGGAAAAGGGATTTCTAATTATGCTGATTGCTCAGGTATTGAACACCATTATTTACTACACTCTGATTTGTATTCAAATCTATACACCATTAGCTGGTAGTGATCGATGGTTTATGTTTTTTGGATCCATCAAAGCATTATGTCTTTGTATTCATAACTTGATCAATTACTTTTTAATTGACAGTTTACTGGGACTATTTGAATCAAAAAACAGAGTCCAACCAAATCAAATGAAACCAAGAGATGAACAATCCAAAATACCAGAAGAAGTGGAAAATGCAAACACTTATATATCTGTAAATGGTTGGCCTTCTGAGCTGCTTTCAGGTTCAAATCTCCCATCTAATTCCGTATCACTTGATCCACAGAAACTCACCAAAATGCCATCGAACCCTAAACCAAGTTTTGAATCTAAACAACTAGCTAATCCATCACCATTAAATTTCGACAAACTGAAGTTTAAGGATAGTTTGATCAGCACAGTTAAAGAGAGTGGTTCCAACATTGACTGATCTTTAACTTACTTCTATATCAATGAATATACGATTATTTAAGGAATCTTTTTTTTATTTTTTATATTGAGTCATTGTGGTTAAAGATGAATTTTGTTGTGTTTTTGTGAGTAAAATTTTAGCATTTTTATAGTGACCGTCACAATGACTCATAATCGTTAAAGATAGATCATTGAGGATATGACTATAAAAGAGAGAAAAGGATGAGAGTGAAAGTCATTCAAATGATCTCAAATCAATCCGATATTCAATCAACTCAAATTGATAAAAAACCTTCAAAGCAATTGTTGACTGCTTTGGAAACTTTTCCAATCTCTAATGTAATCCAACACAAAGATAGTAAAGGAACTCGTGATATTGTGTCCGTACATGAATCTACAAACTTGGAAAGTGTCCTTCGAACTCTATCTAATGAACACATCTTGGCCGTTCCTATTTACCGTAATTCTGGTGACCTAAGTGCAAGAATCTTCACTGGTGTTGTCTCTGTCTATGATATTTTATCTTTTGGATTCTTTCAAGAAATGTTTGATAAAGATACTTTTCAAGATAAGGATGTGGTCACAGCTGCCATTAACAGATTTAAAAAGAGTTCTTTCTTTCAATCTCCTATTAGTGAAGTAATTAAATGCCGTCGTGAAGAACCTATTGTGAATGTATTATCTGCTGCTGATCCAATTTCAACCTTATTGAAGTTGTTCACTACTTCTAAAAATCATCGTGTTTTGGTTATTAGCTCTGGTTTAATGATCGACTCTCCTATTGGTCCTGTCCCTGCTGATGCTCAATTATCCATCATTTCCCAAATGGACTTGGTTAAATATTTCCAAGATACTTTATTGGACAAAACTAAACTTCCTGCTTCACTTATCGAGAATGTCTTTTCTATTCCATTGTACAGTGTTAAACCATTGATCAAAGATGCATCCCCTGCTATTGCCATCAAAGAGTCCCAATCCGCAATGGCTGGATTCAACATTATGCATATCAACAACGTCCATGCTGTACCTGTAATTAATAACGCTGGAACTGTGGTGGGAACTCTCAGTGCTTCAGATCTACGTGGATTGAACTCTACCAACCTTGAAAAGTTAACATTACCAGTTTTAGAATTCCTAGAAGTTGAATCTTTGGATGGTGAAAACTCTAGTAAATTACATTGTTTGGATGTGACTGATGGTAATGTTCGTGTATCGAAAGCAGTTGAAATTTTGACAAAGCAACGTATTCATCACCTTTGGATTACCAACAAACATATTATTTCTGGAGTTATTACTCTCACTGACGTTTTGTCTTTATTCCAAAACTAAACTGTTGCAAGCCTAACCCCAATTCATTGAAATTTCTAATAAAAGCGTTTGTGACTATAGTTCTGTTTGCATTCCAATTTAACATTAGTAATCAATGTAAATATTTGGAAGGTTGAGTTTGTGTAACTTGCATAATCCATTCCATCAACTTATCTTGATGAAAACTCAACCGAAAGGAAATGGCGAAGAGCAGATGGAAGGATAATCAGATAACAATAATGGTTAAAGTCCAACATCAGAATTATAGAAGCTATTAATTTATTCAAGTTTTTAAAACAGCATTAAAATGGAATTATGCACATTTCATCTTGATCATGAACTATGGTATGAAAACCCAAATCTTGCCTAAACGTCTAGCAACTTTGCAAAACTGAACAGAGTCTATACCATACTTGATTGCCACTTTAACCAGCTTTTCTTCTTTCTTTGGGTTCACAACCTCTGTAATTGGTACTTTTGATCCACACATCCAACCAATTAAACGATAATAAAGCCATCTGTTCGTATATTTAGCGACCATATAACTAATAGCCACCAAATGTTTAGGTCTGAATGAATCCAATTTTCGTATTGGATATCCATCAAATTGTGCACGCTGTAATGCATAATAGATATCACTCCTTTCACTCAATTTCTCTAATTGGGTCTTTGCTTGATGAAGTTCTTTAATTTCTCCCCGTAACATAATTCGATACCATTGTTTTGAATGACGAGGAAGTCCGAGAAATTGATGCCATTTTTCCATATTTTTGAAGATAAAATTGACAGACTTTGACAGCGTCAAAAGTCTAAATCCGAGTACTAAATCAAGTATTCAAAGAGCAATAAATAGCAAAGTAATGTTATATTGAAAAGTTCATTTTAAGATCTCGCGTAAGATGCAATCAAGCACTTGTTCTATCGTCAAGTCACTTGTATCGATGATCAAATCGAATGACCCTTGTTTTAGAAATTCTTGATGAAGTAATTCTTGAGTTTGTGAATCGAACAATGCAATTTCTTCCTTAGTGTGTTGGATTCCATCTCGTTGCTTCAAACGTTCAATTCTCGTTTTTTGATCCGTGTGAAGGTAAACTGTTATATCTGGCATTCTGTCTGTTGGATAGCACTTGTTGAATGTTATCAGGGATTGGGACACTTCATCAACAACTATATCCATACAATTCATATATGCTATAGTACTACACAACCAACGATCCGTAATGACATTCTTCCCCAAAGCCAATTGGTTCAAAGCAAATTCTTTGGTGACAGAGTTCCATAGGAAATAAAAAGATCGACGAATGGGATTTGAACAAACGTCAAACAATGACCGCGCATTTTGATCTGGGGATGGTGATATAATTGAGTTTTCAAGTCTGGATGCAATCCCTTTTGAGATACTGGTCTTCCCAGTACCGTCCAATCCTTCAATAACAATCCATTTCGTTGGTCTCATTTTCCGGTTTTTAAAGTTAAAGATTTCTACCCGATTTTCCCAAAAATGCTATTGGCCATTCTCTGCATTATGTTAGCAGTGTACTATATCATCAAACAATCTTCCAAGAAAACGGTGATACCTATATCTGTAAATTATCACTTCACCAGACTCTGCAACTACTCATGTGGGTTTTGTTTTCATACTGCCAAAACTTCAACAAGATGTACAATCCAACAAGCTAAAGCTGTAATGGAAAAGTTATCGAATGCTGGTATGAAAAAGCTCAACTTTGCTGGAGGAGAACCAATGCTTGATCCGCGATTTGTTGGTACTTTAGCAAAATACTGTAAAGAAAGTTTAGGTCTCGAGTCAATATCGATTGTCAGTAACGGAAGTCTTTTAAGAAAATCGTTTCTTCAAAAATACGCAAAGTATATTGATATCATTGCCATCTCTTGTGATTCATTTGACCCCAAGACAAATGCAAAGATTGGACGTGGTGACGGAAAGACTGACCATCTTGGTAAGGTAAATACTTTATAGCTTTAAAGCAAAGATTGTTCAAATCAAAGAGTGGTGTAAGGAGTTTGATATCAAATTTAAACTTAACACGGTTGTCAATCGATTCAATTATATGGAAGATATGAATGAAATGATTACGTTACTAGATCCGTTCCGATGGAAATGTTTTCAGGTATTGGTCTTGGAAACGGAAAATAATGGTCAAAACACTATTCGAAATGCTACAGATTTTGAAATTACTGCTGAAGAGTACCAATCTTTTATTGATCGACATTCACAACAAAGTTCGTTGGTTAAAGAAGACAATAATAGTATGAGAAATTCATATTTGATATTGGATGAAAATTTATGCTTTTTAAATTGTCAGGTTGGAATTGGGAAAGTTCCAAGTCAATCATTGCTTGATGTAGATGTACAAGTTGCGTTAGAACAAGCTGAATGGGATCAAGATGCTTTTTTTGAACGAGGTGGTGTATACGATTGGAAGAAATCGACCTGCTCTACTTCGCCGGATTTGGATTGGTAGTTATTTACGTTGTAGAAATTCGATCTTTTATTACTTGCAAATAGTTTAGTAACATTTTGATATGAGATGTCCCAGATCATCCAGTCTCCAATAATTGATGACGTTCGTTATCTAACTTGGTCATAATTACTTTTAATGGACAATATTGACTTAATTTTGAGTTTATTTCATATTAAATTGCCTAGACTTTATGTTGTTACTTATGAATCACCAAATAGGTCCTCTGCCAATACAGATAACGATGGAATTTGATCCACAGAATCCAAACCCGGAACTACTTTCGCTTCAGTCTCGAATGGAAGTTGCCTAGTCCTTTCATTCCAGTGAAGACATCTTCTCAAACTTTCAAACCAATCACTTGACTACTATCAAAATATCAACATGTTTACTTGATCATCTGAACAAACGGTAGGAACTGGCCATCTGGAAAGTTTCACCACAATAAAATCTCCCTGTCGAAGTTCACATCTATGGCGTCCATCAAATGATGCCCAAGCGGTATTCCGTGAGTTATATGGCACCTACAATTAGTCAGACTAAATACTTGAATTTTTAATTCAATTGAATCCGGTAATAACATTGGCCTAAATGATAATGAATGTGCACAAATGGGTGTAAGTAAAAATGATGGAACTTCAGGGTGTGCTAAAGAGCCACCAGCAGCTAACTAACTATTAAATTTGGATATAATACCGAATAAGCCGTACTTCCAGTTGGAGTAGATACGACCAAGCCATCAGCTTGAACTGTAGTTAATGGCTTATCATCAACAAATAAATCTAGTTGAGACATATATGCACTTGGACCTCTATCAACCACTAGGTCGTTTAAAATTTGAAATGTTTCTTTTGGATAAGATTTCAATGAATTTTCTTGTTCTAAAATTAAAATTGACTTCTTTGTACCAATGTCTACATTATTTAGTTTCTACTTGACAATACCAGAATCGTCTATCTTTATGTCCTCTACTGGTAGAATATATATTGATTTTCCATTGTTTAAAGTAGGTATCGAATCAGTATTTCGAGTTCTCCAAATAGTACAACTTTTGAGTTTAAAGAAATTGTATCATACCTTAGTCTCATTCTCATATTCACTCTTAACCCAGCGCTATTACATCCAAGCACTCTAGTTAAAACAGATTCTATTTCATTGGTTTTAAAGACCGTTAAAAATCCCAAGGATCCGAAATGAAATGGAATAACGGGTGGAACTTGAGACTTTTGGAATAGCCTTACCAATAAGCAATTTCTGACATAAATTACCATGTTGTAAATAATACAGTACCATCACCCCCTAATGTAATGATACAATCTATCAATTCAGGGTGTTGTTGACATAAATCCACATCCCAAAACAACAATCGTTTCTGTATCTAAGATAATTATGATAATTTACATCGTAATTTGGATACTTTAATAACATTTCTTTGTATGAGAATGTAGGACTCGTTTTGAACCTTTTATCTACATAACTAGTATCAAACGACATATCAACCTACACTTTAATAGGTTTTCCTCCAAAGCAATCAAACGATAAATCCAATAAATGTCTGGTTAATTCTCTAGTGAAATAATCCAGATTGACATCCAATTCCTTGGCAACTATCATCAATGATGAGGGTTCTTTTTTAATTAGAAATGGATTGAAATACTTTCTAATTTCATGATAGCTCTACCCAAACCCTTTGCAGCATCTCTCACTATCAAAGTATTTTCTCCTAATGCTGTAGCTGATTGAGTTCGAACGTTCATTGACTATCTTTTTGGGGTAATTTTCCATCTGGAAATTGTCAAGTTATTGAAAGACATCACGTTGAATTTATAACGATACCTTTATTTAAATCAACAGTTCAAATGTATAGATCAAGATGCTACAATTCCAATTAAAGTCGACTGGTTTGGTATTTTATCACACCTTTGTTTCTATCTCAAACTCAACATACACAACCCATTACAAATCCCTTGGTATACAATCAATGAACAAAGAAAATTCAATCAAATCATCGACATTTCCATTTGAATTTTCAATACGCGATATTTTTTTGCCTCTAAAAATGACGACGACCATCGTTAGAGATTTTGCATACAAACCAGATGATCCAAGATTTAATGGAATCTATCCTACTGTCGAAACCAAAAAGAAACCAATCGAACCGGAAGTAGATACTAATGTTATTGTCAGTACCGATGATAATGATGATGATGATTCTGATGATGAAAAAGATTGGGAATGGCAATGGTCTTACTTTACTATTTCAGATAAAAAATGTAATATTTGAAGGTTATTCAATGAATTTAGCTATTGCTACTGTTGATATCACTGATTTCAAGTATAGTGTATTACATCAATTACATGGATTATTCAAAGAGAAACTTAAATTGGATGTATTAGAATTTTATAGAGCTAAAACAGTCTTTCCTTTTGGTATGTTGACCTAGAAAAATTCTAATTGATTTCTATAGGTATCAAGAATTTTTATAATGATTGTTAGTTAAAGGAACAGATTATGAAATGACTTTAGAATCTTCGGATGAATTATTGGTGTTTAGTACAATCAAATCAATTGAACCACCAAAAGATATGAATTCTAGATGGTCTTCAATTGATGATTTAGGTTCAAGTAAAAAACCAAAAGACTTGAAAAAAGTCTTGTTGGAATTTGAACCACCTTTGGATGATTTTTGTAAAGAAATCATTCAATTTTTAGGTTACAATAAAAATTATGGAGATGGTTGGTTGACAGCTTTGAAAGTTCGTGTCTTTGGTAGTTGGAAAACTGGAAAAGCAATTGTCAAATTAAAAGATTTAGGTTCGTCGAATCTGTTTTTGATTATTTTTAGGATTGGTACCAGGTAACTATATCGAACCTTGTGAATAAACAAATCATCTTTGAACATTAAAAAGTATTCATCAAATTCAATGAGCAAAACTTTATATTCTTTGTTAATCTTCTTATCTCACGTAAAAATTGACATATCCAGTCATTCCTTCCTCTTCATCTGTCATAGATTGATTCCTGGTCACCGGTCTTGACACCTGCTTCTCTTCTTTGACTCCAGTCTGATCCTATACTCGCTTAGCATTTACAAAAAAAAAATACTTCAAGCCTTTTGTTCATTCCATCCAAGATAAATTCTTGTTGAGCAATCAAATTGTATTTCAACGCTTTTTCATTAATACCACGCTGATCACACCATAATAATAGTTTATCAATCTAAAAAAAAAAATGAATTGAATTAAAAATAACCTCTTCTTTGGTGGAATAGAAACCCCATTTACCATCAATAACACCCTTTCGTAAATCAGATTTGGGATCAAATAAATTTTGCGAATCCCGTTCAGCATCATATATTTCTTCAACAAATAGATATCCAAGTCCATAATCCAATGGAATGACCGGGTCGGGTTTGAAGGTCAGTTCGGGAATTTGTAATGATGATAATTCAACATGTTTGGTAACAGCTTCAATGGAAAGGTATCCAAAACTACCATCAAACCACCAATATCGATTTCCAAATCTATCTTTTCCAATACATCGTATTCGACAGGTGGCTTCTGAGGCTCGGATTTCATAATCTAATATATCTTCACGTCTGGTGATAATACGATCGCGTTCCTCCAATTCTTCTCGTTCCTAGACATAAACAAATTTACAACAATTACAGATTGAATGACGGTTGTTTGTGGTGGCTCAGAACCATCCAAGCCCTCATAATCTTTTCTAACGTTCGTTATGCGAGAACTGGTTCTACGTTGTCGAACTGGTTTCCTAACATCATAAGTAATGAGATTAAAATTACATTTCGAAATCAGATTCATTATCAGTATTGTGATTACTCTGTTCCTCATCCAATTCAGGGGTATGATGTTGCACTCCAGTACCATTCACTTTCTCTATCTCTGAAATCGAATGGGCACTACAATTAATTTTCTTTGTTTCTTACATTTGTTTTCGATGTCTTGCAAGTTCACGTAATTCCTTTTTCATTTCAGTAGTCTGTTCAATGGAATTATCTCGAAAGGTTCTTAATAATTCACAATCAATTAAACATTCTTCAATAAAGAATGTCAAGAGATCGATTCGATCTTCAACTGATATACTCCAGAATCCTTCTTCCATCGTATTACATAACTCTACAAAGCCCATTCCAGTGTCAGTATCGATCTTTTTGGATTTGGTAGCCTTGACTTTCTGTTTTTTTGGAGTTGGTTTTGGAGTAGTTTGTTGGATATGTGATACTGACTTGGAGGTTCTTGTGCTTGACCTAGAAGATACTGGCAAGACTTCTTCTTCCCATGTCTCATCATCATCTGATAAATCAACAGTCTTTCGTTTTTCACGTCGAGATGCAATACTATCTTCCAAGGCCTCATCCTCAAATACACTACTCGGTTGCTCTTCAAGCGTTTGATGGGATGCATTTTCTTCTTGTTCTTCTTGTACAGATTCATCAACTTCCATAGGTTTGTCTTCAACTTTAACTCCATTTTCTTCCTTCACACCATTTTCGGTATGACCCAACTTTAACAACTTGAAAAGTACTCTATAGCGAAGAAAACTATCTTCATCTGATGAGAAATACCAATCTTTCACTAATCCAAATAACGCAACATACCAAGCTTTCAAATATTCTGCAGATGTATTCACAAAAGTACCCGCACTCTTCAACTTTTTCTGTTTCTTGATTGGCATACCCCATTGACCAGGTCTCCATTTATACCATTGATCAACTGCTGCACGATCATTTTTATCAAATGCATGATAACTTGCCAAAATCGGTTCCAAATATTGAATCTCTTGTGGTTTATATGCGAGTTCTTCTAATGTGGTGTTCTTGGGAAGTTTTGGTAGACCAATCATATATGGATGTACACCATTACCACCATGTGAATAATCAAATTTATGTTGGAATTCCGCACATGCGATATTCAAAAGACTTCCAAATACTTCACATAATAGATCAGCAAATGGATCAAAAGCAGTTTTCGATTCTAAACCAGCGATGAAATCATTAAATTTAAATGGATATAGTAACAAAGGTTTTGAATAGAGACTTAGGAATGCGTAAATCCTTAACGTATCCATAATTTTGTTATTTGGAATATTGTAGAGTTGAAAGGTGGGGAGAGGGCGTTCAGGTAAAGGAGCATCACCCTCCATTTTTCTTGCATATTCAGGTACAGTCAACAATTCCGTATCTTCTACTGGTGTTACATACAAATCAATTGGACGTTTTGGTTTCCCTCTTCTAGATCCCGCATCATCTTCCTATTCAAAGTCAATCATTTAAAACTATACCTTTTTACGTTCCAACAATTCTTTGACATTCGTAGGCATTTCAGTTCGTAATCCAAACTTGGCTACCAAAGCCGGCTGGAAATAAGTTTTATTTCATTTACCTTGACTATCCAAGGAGCATTCAACCAACGATCTTTTGATGCAACTTCCTTTATATACTTGCGAAATGTTTGTTTTGATAAACTTTGACGACCTCTTCGCATTTGATTTGGAGCCACAATATACTCTTTTGTTGGGAAATTCACCAATTGAATTCGATAATGATTATTATCTTCAGGAACTTGACTATTATCTTCCTTCAATTCACGTAATTCTCGTTGTAATTGACGTTTATCATGAAGTTTCTTTTCTAAGGTTATAGGTGTCGTATTTGGGACTTTTTCTTTGATATAAGCTCGTTCTACTGATCGTTCGGATCCCGAAGTGGGTACATCAATGAAAACCATTTCATCCACAAACCTGGTACCTCTAAAATAATCATAAATATAATCCACTAGTTCACCAATTGGCAAACAATCTAAGAAATCAGTCATCTAATAGAGATTACTGAAATGAATTAATTCCAATGTAGGTTTAATCCAAACTGACGGTAAATTGAAATCATTTGATTGAGTTGCTTTACGTTCACTATCTAAAGCTTCACGATAAGTTAATTTCTGTTTCTGAGTCAAGGCACAAGTCCAAACTCTTTGACGATATAAAGATATTCTAGCCAAGTAATCCCTAAATGATGAGATATGAAGAATATACTCATAATTAGCGAATATTTCACCGGTGAAAGGGATATAAAAGACTTGATTTAGTTCTGAATTGTAGATAGCTTCTATAGTAGGTAAAGGAGCAAACTTTATAGGATTATTATCGATAACAGGCATCCTTTTTTTCCCCAGCAGTTATTGATTACACGAAAAGAGAGAAGAAAATGGAAGGATCGGTGGCAAATTGAATTTTTTTTAGTGATGGTTTTTGAATAGTTGTATTGAAGATTGTTGTTTTATTGAAGAGTTTATGGTAAATTAGGAAGGAATTTGGTTGATTGAATTGATTTTATTGTTCATTTGGTCACTTTATCCTCTTGCTTGTCTTTGTCTTTTCTTTTGTTCTTTTTTTCGGTTTTTTTTTCTTTCATTTAGCTTGGTTTGTAAATAAACGCGACTTGAATTTTATTGTAAACTGATTGTTAATTACAAATTAACTGTTTGTTAATTATATCTTGTTAACTATCTTATTGACTATTGTTAGTTATCTTGTTGACTATTGTTAGTTATCGTATATCTTAATCGTGTACTTGTGTTAATTACTTTATTAACTATCATAGATCTATAATCATGACATATCCATCTCATCCTCTACACCATCCATCAATTCCAATTGTCCATCCTCAATCATTCGCAACAATTCCTGAGTATGACAAAGTATTTCGGGTGGAACAAACCCTTCTCCCATACTATCAAATTTCTCTTGCAACTATTTCAAAATTATTTTTTCTTGTCTTACCTTTAAAACATTATCTAAACATTCCTTGGCATCCTGTATAAATTCATTTTTTTCATCTTCTTGTTCAACATTTTTGGAAATCAAGAGATAACACCATCCAAATAGATAAGATATTTCAACTACTTGATCATTTTCAGTTTGACAAGTTTCCAAAACCACCAATGATTCTTCATACATGGCACATTCCATAAATAATTTAGCAATAGTCATTCTTGAATTCAGATTTGGCCAATTTGGATCTACTTGAATAGCATCATTTTCTTTAGGTTCTGTATACCACAACTCCAAATTTTTCTTTAAACATTCCCTTGCTTCATCCATTCTACATTGTGATAATCGTACGGATGCTAGAGTTGAATAAACTTCTGGGTTCATGATATCTTTTTCTAATGCTAATTTCATATATTCTTCACATTTCGATTCTGCTTCTGGTTGGTCACTATAAAATAAGTGGATTCAATTTACCAAAGGTCTGACATGTATATTTCGGTCAATGAACAAAGTGCAGTAGATACATGTCGACGATAACTATCATTCTAAATAATTAGAATCTAAACAAAATATTACCAATTCAGTATCGGTAGTTGATTCAATTAAATTCAATAAGATACGTACACCAGTTTCATAATTCAACACAGCAGGTTCTAGGATTGATAATTGACCCAAATATAGATAAGAATTCCAACAAGTATCTGGAGATAATTCAATAGCCTTTTCTAGCCAAGTACGGGTATTTAAAATGATTTCTTCAGGATTTTGACTTTGATTTGATAATTCTAATAATGAAATAGCAATTTGATTTGCAATATCGGATGAAGGTGATAATTCGAATGCTCTTTCCATGAATTTAACTGCAAGTCCGTGTTCATACGAATCAATTGCTTTCTGTGCTTGTTCTAGTAATTGTTCTGCTGTATATTCCATTTAAACCTTTTTTTTTTCTTTTGGATTCAAAAAAAAAAATATAGAAATGTTTTTCACTCAACAATCAATGAAGACCATTCATGGTATTTCATTCAATATCACACCAATATTGCAATCAAAATAGACTCAAAGGGTATGCAACGGAAACGATACCAAGGAATAAACTAAACAAAACATGGGGGATTATATTATAAATCAAAAATAGATTCAATAACTTGTACATAACTTGGAAAATAAAAATCATACTCATAAAGCTTCATAGAATTGAATTTTAGGTTTAACACTTGGACACATGACAGCTGCCAAATAAGAATCATCACAAATAATTTTCCTAGCCTCAATATCAGCAATATCAGATCGATGTGATAAATGATGACGAAGATACTTGCTCAGTAATTTAGGTGTTAATGAGAATTGAATGGATACAATAGCATTTGAAGTCGTATGATTACGAACTAGATTTTAAAATGATGATGTTTGTTACCGATACCAGCTTGAGCTAGTTGATCAACGGAACGACGATTTGCTAGTTGGTTGTTGATTTTGCGTTTTTGGAAATGTTTGGTTAATTTGAGGATTTGTGAGTGAAGTTGTGGGGATATGGTTGTTGATAGTGGAATAAGGTTACGTTGACTGTTTTTATTAGTACTGATAGTTTCGTATAAACATGTTGTATGAATAGAAGAATGATAATGTCAAAGTTATTGATGATACCTTAATTCTTTCAGAGTAGGACGAGTGAGTAATAAATTGGACAATAACCGTTTGTTTCTCAAGTTCCGCATTAATATTCCAACTTGATAAGAGTGAACACTGAAAGGACCGCTAATATATGCACCTAGAAATGAAAAGGTTAATAGTAAATAAGAGTATACCTAAAAGTGATTGTTAATATAAAGAAAAGAACCTAAGAATGAATGAAGAGAGTTGATTTACCTTGTTGAATGTTCAAGTGTAGTAAATGAGAGTTTGAAGCAGCTCTTAGAATATTTCTGTGAACCAAATCATGCCTATTTGGACGATTTGAATTTGACAACCGAGCAATTAATTGAGAAGGATATTTATGACGAAAGAAACATTTCCACAAGTAAGAATCGTTAGCTAGTATGTAGCAAATAGAGTTTAAATTTTGAAAGACGAGTAGATCGATATCATCCAAGAACTGAAATGTTAGAGAGAAAGGGTACATAAAGTATACGTATGATGAGAGAGTGAGGGATGGTGAGTAACATGAGGAAAGTGTGAGTGACGCCATTATTGACAAGCCAATGTCAGTGAGACAAACACAACTCAAGACCCCGCTTACCCTTACTACTAGTATAAGTACCAGTATTAGTAGTAATATCAGTAGTAGTATCAGTACTTAGTAGTAGTTAGTATTAGTAATATCAGTAGTAGTTAGTAGTGATTGATTGATAAAAAAGTTTAATGAAATCAATCAAGAAACTAAAGAGAAAGAGAGAATGCTTGGATGTAATCCATACAAACGATATACTCATTCCTATCCCTACTCACTCACTAGTTCCTACCAATCCATTCTCATCAGTGCAATTCAATCTATTCCCTTTAAAAAATCCTAATGATTACCCTATCAGATACTCAATTTCAAATACTATTACAAAGGAAATATATAATAACATGCTGTTAGAACTACCCATACTGCAATCTCGTTCTGTCTCTCTCCTACCTACTTTCTCCCTTCCCACTCTATACTGTCATGCACCTCATATACCTCATCTATCTCTGGCTGATGTTCATTCCCCTCTCGCTATTGTATCCACTCAATGCAAGGCTTTCTTAAACCATCTACGGCACATCCCTTCCACCAATAAATTGCTGCTTTTGGAATCACCAATACCGACTCCTTGTACCACCCCTAAACTCCCTTTCTTGCCCCTTTGGGAACTCTTACCCGATTTGGAGCCTCGATTCGAAGATACTTTACTGGAACCTTCTTTGCCTGATACGTGTCCAATTCTCTCACACTTGACCAGTCACAAACCTTCTGGTGATTATATCATTCCCTCTCCGCCTTCCAGCCTTTTACCTATATATGGAGACCAATTCCAATCGATTGAGTTACCATTAGTACAAACAAAACCACTCAAAATGGTAAACCCAACCAAATTTGATTCAACGGCAACTAACCCAATACCGTCAATTCAATTACAAGAACTTACCATAGAACCTCTCATACTGAATACCTACTTTAAACCAGTCATTTCTCAATTTTCAATTGCTGATTCGATCATCAATCAATCACCAGACTCAATCTCAAGAAACTATATAACCAGTAACTAAGTCATCTAATGCATAGTACCCACGCTCGCAACACCAACACCATTTTTCCCATTCTGGAAAGATCATGAATCAAAAGTATTTGGGAGACTGATGCAAATGGTTGACCTTGAGAAATTCGTGAATGTTTCAACTCTATCTTGGAATCTACAAAAACATATCCATATTCTAACATCACAAGAGTGTGGATTTGATTCCATGTATCCAACATTGTTCAAATGTGATGATTCGAAAGATATTCCAGTTGAAGGTATCATGCAAAAGATTGATTCTAATCGTCAATGGAATGTTGATTTGAAAGATGTATATCTTGAACCTTTATCCCCACAATTACCATCTCAACCATTCATTACCATCACCAAAAAATTCACCAAAAAAGTTATCAAACCATTGTCACCTTATATACCCACACGTCCATTACCGGTTGAAACAACCACAGATTACTTTAATCCAATGGAAGCGGTTCATTATCACTTATACTTGCAAGGACGCCCCCAATTATCCCCCAAATCTACAGTACCAGTCCGAACCTTACCGACTCATACAGACCCATTACCGCCTCCAATCAATCAACCTAGTATGGTGACTACGTTAGTTGACCAACAAATTCAAGATCTCATCCAAACAGAAAGCTTAAAACAACATCGATACATTGCCAGCATTGAATTTCTACAAAACAGAGGTATATGTACACTTCTCGAATCTCTCGGTGCATTATTGATTGAACGTTCAATGATTGGAAACACACTTATCATCAGCTGTCGTACCATCATCATGTATATTTATTAATCCACTAACACCAAAGTCTCCTACCTTTCCAAACACTCTTTACCTTGACGTCCACTAATCTCCTTCATACGAGTCAAACAACCATCGGACAGTATCTCCTCACCCTCGGACTCCATTTCACACGAATCATCCTGATTTTTGAAAACAAGGTCACCAATACCGTTAAACTCTATCCATTCACGAAACCCATCCAAAGTGCTTTAAAGAATTTACATGGGTTTATACAGGTGATTATGAAAGATTCGTTTGCAACGGATGTGATGATTTCATTTAGTTGTACGGATTCACAAACAGCACTTTTGATTTGGTAATGTTGATGGTTAATCAATTAGTGATTATGGAATATCTGAATATCAATCTACAGATACACTTGCAGTGTATAAATGTTCGATTACTGAAACACCACATTGCGTAATTTTTTTTCAATTTGTTTATAGATAGCATGAAATATTTTTAGGATCTATACCAGGTATGAATAGTGTGATGAGTCAGATTATTTTGAAACGGTGGAGTGTTGGACAAGTATGTGAAAGTGGGATAGAAGAGTTTTTAAAAGTTTTTGATGGTTGGATTGAAACTAGTCGTTTAAGACTTTTTTATGAATTGTTACATCAAAAATAAAATATCAAGACACGTCTGTATTTTTTTCACATGCCACATTTTTAAAGAATTCTTTATCAATTTTTAATGAAATGTTTTCACATGTTAAAGATAAACAACAACAACAATAAACATGAAATTTCTTTCTTTTTTAAAAAATGTTGAATCGTTTGTTGAATGTCGTAGATTCATTAACATCTCAATCTATTGCTTTATTGAAACCTTACGCTCCTACTTTAATCATAAAAGTTGCAGAAAATACTCAAACGTTTTGTCATCAATTTCATAAAGATCCTAATCAAAAACTTAAACAGTAATTATTAGATCTAATTCAATAGAGTATTACCTTCATTCATTTATAATAATGGTGAAAAAGTGGTTTTATTAGCTTATACTACTACATTGGTCACTCAAATTAAAGTTAATGAAGGTATCATGATTGAAATTAATTTAAAGGTATTGTTGTATTGAAAAAGAAATCAGATGGTACCATAGTAACATTGAAGAATGGTTACGATTATGTAAATGGATTATTAAAAAATGGTTACGATTATGTGAATGAATTATTGCTAAAGGGTAAAATCCGAGTTCTTGAAAGTGTTCAAGTAGTCAAGGGTATGGTAAATCAACGAGTTGGTAGTGTACTCAAGACAGTCAAGAGTACTAAAGATTTAACTATGACTCAAACTCTTATCGTTTGGAATAAAGCCTTGATCTTGATAAAACCAAAAAAGGAATAGTTGCTTAATAAAATCTACTCTACTCCTTTAACTTGACTATTGATTCTCCTTTAACTTTACAATTGATTATCATTAAAGTTGATTGTGATCTCTAATATCATGAACGCGCAAGGAAGGGACAAAAGTGGCTTTTGAAAATGAAAATTTTTACATTTCAAAAAATGGAATCATTATCAATCAAAGAAACACTTTATGTATGTGAAGTCCAAGGTAGTGATACTGATGGAATGGGGTCTGAAAAAATGCCTTATAAAACTGTTCAAAAAGCAATCAATCATCTAAAAGGTGCTCTAGGCGATTCCCAAATTTTAGTTAGAAAATCTATATTGGATCCTTATACAATCGTTGCTAAAGCTGCATTGAAAAAAGCTATCAAAACTTTTGGTGAACAACAAAGAAAAGCTGCTAAAGATGCTGAACGTAAAATTTTAGAAAAAGCTAATTGGGAAAAACAACAAGCTGCTGAAAAAATTAAATTAGATGCTGCGAAATCTGTAGTATTGGAACTTGATCCTGAATTACCGGAAGCTCAAATCACAAAATTAAACAATGCTGCCAGTTATCGTGGTTCAAGAATCAAAGTATCTGGTTGGGTTCATCGACACCGTGTTCAAGGCAAAGATATGATGTTTATCGTATTACGTGATGGGTACGGATACCTTCAATGTGTTCTTACCGGAAAACAATGTCATACATATGATGCACTCACTTTAACTTTGGAATCAACAGTATCTGTATATGGACAGTTACTAGAATGTCCTGAAGGAAAAACAGTATTTTATATTAAGATTGATGATTAGGCTCCTGGTGGACATGAATTACAATGTGATTATTGGGAAGTTATTGGAAAGGCACCTAGTGGTGATGATGCTTATGCTACTAAATTCAA
>MU621319.1:16057-27324 GCA_025399215.1 Globomyces pollinis-pini | reverse complement strand
ATCCAAAAGAGTTCTTTGAAAATCCTATTAATGAAAGGTATTTAAATCGACTTTCTAGTTCGCATCCAGGCGTTTTGTCCCGAGGTTTGATGGATGCTCTATCCCATCCATACTTCAATACTTCTGCTCAGAATAATTTAGCAATTAGATTTGCTTCTAAAAACGGCCAAACTGATATAGTCACACTGCTGCTGAAAGATGAAAGAGTGGATCCTACTGCTGATAGCAATGGCGCAATCAAATGGGCTTCTAAAAATGGGCATGCCGAGACAGTTAAACTTTTATTAGCAGATTCAAGAGTTGATCCTTCTGCTGATAACAATCTAGCGATCCGGAAAGCTTCTAGAAACGGTCATACAGACACAGTTAAACTCCTGTTGAAAGATTCAAGAGTTAATCCTTCTGCTGAGTACAATTTAGCGATTACACAGGCTTCTGAAAATGGGCATACTGAGACAGTCAAACTTTTGTTGGAAGATTCAAGGGTTGATCCTTCTGTTCGGGACAATTTCGTTATGAAATGGGCTTGTAGAAATGGGCATGAGGAACTAGTCAAACTATTGATGAAAGATTCAAGAGTTGATCCTTCTGTTGAAAGTAACTACACGATCAGATGGGCTTCTTCTTCTGGACATATTGAAATAGTCAAACTGCTGATGAAAGATTCAAGAGTTGATCCTTCTGATGATAGCAACCTAGCAATCAGATGGGCTTCTGCAAACGGGCATACTGAAATAGTAAAACTATTGATGAAAGATTCAAGAGTTGACCCTTCTGCTTGGGACAATTACGCAATTAGATGGATTTCTTCAAAAGGCTATACTGAGATGGTAAAACTTTTGCTACAAGATTCAAGAGTTGATCCTTCTGTTCGGGACAATTACGCAATCAAATGGGCATCTAGAAATGGGCATGCTGAGACAGTTAAACTTTTATTGGCAGATTCAAGAGTTAATCCTTCTGCTGAAAGCAATTTCGCAATCAAATGGGCATCTAGAAATGGCCATGTTGAACCAGTTAAACTTTTATTGAAAGATTCAAGAGTTGATCCTTCTACTGATAGCAGTTATGTAATAAGATGGGCTTCTTATTTTGGGCATATTGAAACTGTCAAACTGCTGCTGAAAGATTCAAGAGTTGATCCTTCTGATGATAGCAACCAAGCAATTAGATGGGCTTCTTCTTCGGGACATATAGAAATAGTCAAGCTATTGATGAAAGATTCAAGAGTTGACCCTTCTGCTGATAGCAATTACGCAATCAGATGGACTTCTTCAAAAGGATATACCGAAATACTGAAACTTTTGTTACAAGATTCAAGAGTTGATCCTTCTGCTCAGGATAATTTACCAATCAGACTTGCTTCTAAAAATGGACAAACTGAAATAGTTAAACTTTTGTTGACAGATGAAAGGGTGGATCCTTCTGCTGATAGCAATGACGCAATCAAATGGGCTTTTAAAAATGGACATGCTGAGACAGTTGAACTTTTATCTGCAGATTCAAGAGTTGATGCTTCAGCTCTGATAAGTGAATAGTATAATAGCATAAGGAATCTCAATAAAAACGAATTTTTATATTGTAAGAGGTTATAGGTCTTTGGTACCTTGGGTTTGGAAATGAATGTAGGTATTTTTCGTTCCTTGAAAGGAATCTTAGTTAAAATCCCTGATAAGACAAAAGGACTATTGTAGTACCATGTAACGGTTAAAGTAACACTCATAAAATTATGTCATCGCAACGTCTCTATTCTTACCAATATTAAAACATTCTTCAGGAAACCATGTCTATTAAATCAAACCTATATGCAATCTCAAACGAAGCAATTGATACTCCAGTCAAAATCAAGCCCGTCACAGCTGTTGCCCTGGTCCCTCAACAAACTGAACCAAAGCCTTTACTCATAGATGTATTATACATTCACCATAAAATCCTCCAACAGTTCACCTCTTTCAATCAATTTGGCAAGTATGCATCAACAAACAAGGCAACCTATCAACTCATTAAAGACTTTGGATTTAATGAGTTGAGAGACTCTTTGAAAGATGGTTCCTTCTACAAAAACTCATTAAATCCAAAGTCTTTAATGAGTTGAGAGACTCTTTGAAAGATGGTTCCTTCTACAAAAACCCGGATCTCATCAAATTAGCTCAAAAACGATTCAAACGACTCGCACCTCTAAACCGAGAGATTCTCCTGATGGTTGATCCCAAATCAATCTTCTCTGATCACAATAATAGCATATTTCTAAATACTTTGGCTCTCCATCATCCAGAAGTTTACCTTAGTTCATTGCACGAAGCTATTTCAAATGGATTCAACCGGGAAACGTTTCTTGAAGAATTAACCGAGGACGATACAGTGATAATTATGAATCAAGTAGACGAGACCGTATTTAAAGGAAAAGAAACTATCTTATTTCAAAAACCAAAAGAATTCTTCGAAAATCCTGATAATGAACTGTATTTAAACAGACTTTCTATTCGTTATCCAAAAGTCTTGTCCAGAGGCTTAATGGATGCTCTTTCCCATCCATACTTCAATACTTCTGCTCAGGATAATTTAGCAATTAGATTTGCTTCGAGCAATGGCCAAACTGAAATAGTCAAACTTTTGTTGAACGATGAAAGAGCCAATCCTTCTGCTCGGAACAATTCAGGGATCTTTGCAGCTTCTAGAAATGGCCATACTCAGATTGTCAAACTTTTGTTGCAAGATTCAAGAGTCGATCCTTCTGCTCAGAATAATTACGCAATCAAATGGGCTTCTGAATATGGCCATGCTGGAACAGTTAAACTTTTGTTACAAGATTCAAGAGTCGATCCTTCTGTTCTGGATAATTACGCAATCCGATGGGCTTCTGAATATGGTCATGCTGGAACAGTTAATCTTTTGTTACAAGATTCAAGGGTCGATCCTTCTGTTCTGGACAATTACGCAATCAAATGTGCTTCTAAAAATGGGCAAACCGAAATAGTCAAACTTTTATTGAAAGATTCAAAAGTTGATCCTTCTGCGGAAAGCAATTACGCAATCAATTGGGCTTGTAGAAATGGGGATGCTGAACCAGTTAAGCTTTTATTGAAAGATTCAAGAGTTGATCCTTCTGATAGGAACAATTACGCAATCAAATGGGCTTCTAGAAATGGGCATGTTGAAGTAGTCGAAGTTTTGTTGAAAGATTCAAGAGTTGATCCTTCTGCTGATCACAATTTACCGATTGGGGAAGCTTCTAGAAATGGCCAAACCGAGACAGTGAAACTTTTATTGGTAGATTCAAGAGTTGATCCGGCTGCTGATAACAATTTAGCAATCCGCAAAGCTTCTAGAAATGGCCATACTGAAATAGTGATGCTTTTATTACAAGATTCAAGAGTTGATCCGTCTGCTGATAACAATTCAGCGATCCGGGAAGCTTCTAGAAACGACCATACAGAAATAGTGAAACTTTTATTACAAGATTCAAGAGTTGATCCATCTACTGATTACAATTTAGCGATCCGGGACGCTTCTAGAAATGGCCACACTGAAATAGTGAAACTTTTATTGAAAGATTCAAGAGTTGATCCTTCGGCTCGGTATAATAGAGCGATATGGGCAGCTTCAAAATATGTCCGTTCTGATACACTTAAAATCTTGTTGGAAGATTCAAGAGTTGATACTACTGCTCTTTACAATATAGCGATCCGACTGCCAGCTGAAAACGGGCATACTGAAATGGTTAAACTATTAGAAAATAGTATAATGACTAAAGAATCTTAATAAAAACGAATTTTTATACTGTAAGAGGTTATAAGACTTTCGTAACTTGGTTTTGGCAATGACAAATCGGTAGTCTGCTCTATCCTTTTTGTGCGTACTTATTGTTCGTTCCTGCTCTATCCTTTTTGTACGTATTGTTCGTTCTTCTGAACAAACAGAGTTAAAATCCATTATTATTCAGAAACTTGTTATGAATCTTTCCCTCCTGTTGGAAAACGCGAGATAAGTTAGCTTTTAAAGGTCTCGATAGTTGAACTTTCATAATGCTTTCCCTTTTAAGTTACATATTGAATTTTCGATTGGCCAAAGTAATAAAAAAATCGCGATTGGTTAAAAGTTCCTTATAAGCAATCATAGTTAAAATCCATTATTATTCAGAAGTTTATTTTGAAACTTTCCTTCCATAGCTGGAAAATATGAGATACTTTGTCGTTCACAGTCATTAAATGGTCTTCACTGTGACAGAAAGAGCATACTTTTGATTGAATATGATGACCTTAATCTGGCTTGGTAACTCTCCCCTCTAATTTATAGATAACTTTGTGACAATAAACCTTACTGAATTCTTTTTGCTTAATCTTTTCCAATTCTTCTTTTACTCATCGATTTCGCCAATAAAAATTACGTTCGGAACCCCTTTCTCGATCCTCTTCTTTCCTTCTTCCTTGCAGATAACCTTTTATCAGTGCGAACTGTTAAGTTGAAAAAAGCAGTTAAAGGATCAGACCTCTTGATTCTTGCTATGTACACTTCGTTGCTTGTTCGTAGTGATAAGTTGGACCGTGTTAACTCATAAACCAGTAAGTCTTAATAACTCGTATACTAGTATGAGACGTTTGTTTATTTTATTAACATTGACTCTTGTTCTTAAAACGTAATCACATTCAGATGCGCGTTCCTATTCCGATCGAAACATGTGCAGCCTGTATTTGTATCTATACATCAGCAGTTGGTAATGTTTCTCATCAAATTCTCATCCTAAACAAACTAGATTCCACTGAATATGTTTAGATTAAGATCGAAATACTACAACTATTACTATTGATGTCCCTTCAAATAGAAAATCTGAGTTCAATCCATTATTATTCAGATGCTTATTCTGAATTTGAACCATCTTATATAGGGATATTTACATACTTGGATGATTGATGATGATTACTTTGAGTAGGCGTTAATTGGCAAAGATAACCAAGGCGATTCTTTCACGTTGGAATCACCAATCCAATTAGTGAAGAGATTGAAGAATGATTCTAAAATAAAAAACTTGAGTTCAATTCAATGACAGTTTCGAGTGACTGTGAAGAGTAATGTCATACGAAACGTCTACCGTCTGTCTGTATTTGGACTGCCACTAGCTCTTACCAATATTAAAACATGCTTCGAGAAACCATGTCTATTAAATCAAACCTGAACCTTCAGCAAACTGACACAAAGCCTTTACTAATAGACAAAATAGATATTCACCATGAAATTCTTAAACAGTTCACCTCTTTCAAGGAATTTGGCAAGTATGCATCAACAAACAAGGCAACCTATCAACTCATTAAAGACTTTGGATTTAATGAGTTGAGAGACTCTTTGGAAGATGGTTCCTTCTACAAAAACCCGGATCTCATCAAATTATTACGGAGAAAATGTGTGTTCACCCCCCTTCAAAACATTTAAAAATACTTGATGTTAAAACATTAGATTTATTTAATCAATATATTCAGAACCATCTGATAGTGATTCACTATCTCCACTTGTTCGTGGTTTTTTCTTAGGCTTCCAACCAAGTATAGTATGACCACCACTTTTTATAACTGTGCGTAGTTTATCTTTAAAAGTGTCCAAAACTTTCTTTCGGTCTTCATCGGTAAGCTCCGAGTACAATTGTTGCATTACCTTTGAGATTTCCTCAGTTGCAGCTCTTGGTCGTAGTGCCTTCAAACGCATCTTCAACATAATCCAAACTAACTCAATGGGCGACAAGTCCGGAGACTGAGGAGGCCATTTAATGTATTGAAACTTCTGTTTGTCGAGCCAGGCTATGACTTTTTCGCGACATGTGGTCTCGCGTTGTCCTGTTGAAAGACCAATTTGCACTTTGCAGCTTTCATTTCCTTTAGTAAATAGTCTTTTAAAACTACATTAAGATAGGAATTAGCATCTACAGTTCCATCAAACTCCACTAGCGGTCCCCAAGCCAAATAAAAGCAACAACCCCAAAATTGGACACTTGGACCACCTTGCTGAACGTAAAGTAAATGTATGTCAAACGATCTGGTGCTGATTCATCATCCCAGTACATCTTTATAGGGTTGGATCGAATCTAATATTCGACAATCGAATACTAATATTAGATTCGATTCAGTTGAGGTGTCGAATCTAATTCTAATACTAATAATAGTATTAGATTAGATTCGATTTCAAATCGAAGTTGTCGAATACTAATCTAATTCTAATAGTTTCGAGTCGAATATTAGATCTAATTAGTCGAATATTAGAAAGAATAATTATTCTTATGAAAAGTTTCTAAATATTTATTGTGTTTTAACTTAATATTGCTAATTCTAAGTTAAAATTAAACAAATGTAGTCGAATTTTTAGATTGAAGGAATATTTAAATCGTTTATTCTGAATCTTCACAATCCCACTCATCACTTTCTAATTTAAGCCAGTGTCTTAGACACATAATTGCTTGTAGTGTTGGTGGGGACAAACGAGTCCTATTCCATGGCATAGCTAGGCGAGCGCGCGAAAAGACTCTCTCAGATGCTGCCGATGTAGCGGGAATTGCCAATATCATCCTCGCAATTTGACTTAGTTTCGGATAGCCAGTGATTCTAAAGTCGCATTTGGGAATGCGATACCGTTTGAAGTTGAATTTGCATATCCGAGTAGACCGTGCATGAATTCATTAAAGTTTAATAATCAGAAAACATCAGATCAAGATGAAAAAAAATATTTCTGACGAATCACTTTGTAAGGAATGGGGTTACCATAACCCTAGGTATTAGATTCGATTTTTCGAATACTTTCGAATCTAATCTAATATTCGACAAACTTGAGGCGTCGAATCTAATTCTAATTCTAATATTCGAAAAATCGAATCTAATACTAATATTAGATTAGATTAGATTCGATTTTGAAATCGAATACTAATATTCGAGCCAACCCTACATCTTTAATTCTCCGTTTGGATAAGCTTTTACTGTAGTTTCATCACTCCAACAGAGAGATTTCAGGTATTCATCCGACTTGGAGAGCATTTCCTTAGCAAAAGCGACCCGCTTAGCTCTGTTAACCGGTTTAATAAGTAATCCTGGCATTGCTTTCTTTTAATATGACGATACTTGAAATAGTTTGTAACAGTTTGCTTTGACACATTTAGGTTCAGATCATCGATCAGTTCTTGCCTGGTAAAGCATCCATGCTCTTTAACATATAATTTTAATCATCTGCTTAAATTTGATAATATGTTTTCCTTAATTCAATCAAATCTTTAAAAAGTCTTTATTAAGCATTGCTTCTGATAACCGAAAGAATAGCAAAGTCTTTATTAAACATTGCTTCTGATAACCGAAAGAATAGCTGTTCGTAGTCCTCCTTGAGTAATGCCATACTGTTCAAGTTTAGCATCAGTCATAGCCAAGTCACCAGTGGCCATTAATTGCTTAAATTCAATATCCTGCTCAGAAAACACATCCCGCACTTTCTTCACCTGCTCATCAGACTTGCCCTCCTCCATCTTCAACTTGTCAAAGAATCGCTCCATTTCAACTCTGAAATTTCCAGTTTGTTTCTTGGGGAGCTCTTCATTGACTGTTAAAGCATAATATAGGTATCCTTCGCGCAGGTCTTTGACATTCTTCAATTGATAGACTGAGCCATCCTCCGCCAGTCGGTACAACATTTTGAAAGGCACAGGCTGTGAAAAAATGCGAATCAACTGAAGATATGACGTTGGACATAGACTTGTAAGAAGAAACTTCTAGGTCATATCTTTGGTCCTTGTACTGGATTGATATATGCTTTTCTTTGACAGCTGGAATCCATCCCTTGGCAATACCAAAATCTGTAGCTGCACCTGCCATACTAGCAAATGTTTCTTTAACAATTTACTTTACGTTTTCAGTTGTAGCAGAACCACCGAAGGATATTTCTTCAAAATGCTTCTCTAGAAATTCCCCAGATGACTGGCCTCGCTTCAGTTCCGCTGGAGTGTCTTCAATGGTGACTGAACCCATTTTTGTTTGTTGGTAAGAATTTGATTATGAAACTTCATTACTCCAAATTGCCTCTCAACAAAGTGTTTGAAGTATATGCCATTATAATGCTAATGTAATGACATTAAATGTTTTCTCATTTAATATTTCGGTACCCCTGTAGCAAAAGCTTTAAGTATGAGTCTGGCACAATAATGTCCACGACAATCTTGGACAATGACTTAAATCAAAGTTGATGCCACAGGCATTTATCATTTCAACTACTATCCATTGGTTTCACTATGAAAAATTGGCTAAAATACTTGGTATCATTTGGTGACCTATCTATACTACTGGCACGTTTAATAAACCCAGAATGAAATACTAACAACGTGGTGATAATACAAACACAAAAATATTTGAAACAATCTTGTCGTTCACGAATCAATCATCCATTTCAGTCTATTACATCAATCAACAATTTGATATCACTAATTGAAATCCATTCACTAAATTCAAATCACCAAAAAAATTAATTAAAAAATGTACAATGAACTGCACGTGGTGGAGATGAACGTACAACGGGTAAATTCCTCCATACATAAAAAGGATTGAAAAAAAAACGAAAAAGACAGGTTGAAGAACAGAATGTGGACGACATTGATAGTTGCAATGATGACACTTACAACCGATACTATCGCGAAAGCCATTCAAGTATCAGACACCACACCCATCAATGCCAACATCAAGACATTAGTGATTCTCATGTTGGGTAACAAAACACTCCAACCTTAATAAAATAGAAAATCGATCGTTTGATCATGTATTTGGTCGATTAAAGATTGATGGATTGATGGATGTGAATGGATTGACGGGTACCGAATTCAATTATCTGAGCAATGGTTCGAAAGTCTGGGTTCGACCTGCCAAGACCAAAAAATCATTTTATGATCCTGGTCACGGTTTACAACAAGTATCTCTACAAATCTTGGATGTATTCTAAAATTTTGTACTTAATAAAAGGAACAAGCAAGATATATTGATGTCAATGGTACCTATTTTTATCCCAAATGTTGGTCAAATGGTTCAGCTACTATGGGTGGGTTTGCAAAAGATGTTGAAATTGTATCTACTTGGGATTATAATCAAAAAGTGGCTACTTTTGATGAATCCATTGATACGGTATTTTCATATCAAGGTCCAGATACAATGCCAATTCTCTACAAGTTAGCCACCAATTATGCTGTGATTGACGATTGGTATGCTTCATTTCCAGGTATTTGTTATTGATTGATGGGTTAGGCAATACAATCCCAAATCGGAAATTCTTTTATGCTGCTAATCCACAAGGATCGATTGCAAATGGTGGTGGTACGGATTCAAAGAGTATATTTGTGAATATGGAGAATCATAATCGAACTTGGTCACATTATTATGATGGGAATGGGGAATGGTCTTATACTCGATACTTGAATGATGTTGGGTGTGTACCTGGCTTTACTGGTTGTCCTAACGTGAAACGTCCTTATGGATTGAAGCGGTTGGATGAATTCTTTAGTGATGCTACTAAAGGTACACTACCAGAACTAACGAGGTATGACGATGATGTGTTGATGGTAGTATTGATTCATCGGGAAGTTGGGATATGCATCCTGGTAAAGGGTATGCAGGTGGGACGCAAGAAGGTGGAATTGAAGCAGGTGAACTGATGATAAAACGAATCTATCAAGCTTTACGATCCTCTCCACAATGGAACACTACTGCCTTACTAATTACATTCGATGAACATGGTGGGTATTACGATCATCAACCACCACCAAATTATAAAGTCCCGAAACCAGATGATTCGCCGATATCGAATAATGGACCCATTGGTGGCGATTGGAGTATGGAGCGGTTAGGTGTTCGAGTACCGGCACTGGTCATATCACCATGGGTTCCAAAAGGACAAGTATTCCGATCAGCTATGCCAACAAGAAATTTCGAACATTCCAGTTTATCAGCTACTTTGAAGAAATTATTTGGATTATCTACATTTTTATCAAGGAGAGATGCATGGGCAATGTCATTTCATGATATTTTCAATTATGTTGATACACCAAGAACAGATATAGTTGATTTCGATGCTGTTGTTGGTGCAGTTTCCATGACACCATCTCCAACTGGGATTGTAACTGATATGGGTACGTTTAGTGCTGGTCAAACTCTATCAAAGACATTACCACCGAGTACAACAATCACTTCTACCACTGGTTCTGTGCTAACTGGTAACATGACATTGACTTCTGGTACTGCAACTACCAGTTTATCTGATATCAATACAAGTGTATCTACGCCATTCACTGCGATTACAAAAGAGACTCCTATTACTGTAGTAGATCCTACAAACACACACAGTTTAACAACCAATACTCCTACAAGTCGTCAATACTCTTCACCAACTGATAACATGAAGGAAGTGAAAGATACTACAGTACCATCTGTAATGGATTTTGAATTGACAAGTGGAGCATTTCAATCTCGTTTGTGGGTGTTTTTGATTAGCATTGGTTCAAGTCTTTTGGTATAAATAAAATACAACATTTCATTCGTTTATGTTTTGTTTTATGGTTAAATTATTTGAACCCAATACAAAATGACATGAGAACCATTGCCACTGGTTTAGTATATGAGAATACAAGAAATGCAATGGCTAGTTAGGAGACACAAAGATGTGTATTTAAATAAGATAAAGCTATAGTAAGGTAAATGAGTTTATTAGCTCTTCACAACAGATCATTAGAGTCGAGTGTAAGATAAGTTAGATGATTAATTTCTCAATTTCATTTTTAATGTTCTGAATTTGAACCTTTAATTCAGAACCTTCGTTAGTGGTGATACTACAAGCAACGACTGGTCTTGAGACACCACAAGCACGACCAAGGGCACTTTTTGAAGGGACAAATACATAAGGAACATTCTACAATAGGGTTAATAATTCAATATCAAACCTTATCTTCACATAAGAGTGGTAAATGTAATAAGATTTCCAAAGGTTCAGTATCAGCAGCCATGATGATGAATTCCGAGATACCTCTGTTTAAAGTTTTAGTAGTTTCATTAGCACCCTTTTTTAATTGTTTATAATGGGAAGCTTGTTGAACTAAATCGATAATTTTAGTAGCTAATTGAGGGTCAGCGAGAGGGAAAGCTTTTGGATTTGGAGCAGACATTGGATGGTAAAAAAAATACTTTTTTTTTTTTTGTTTTTTTTTTTTTTTTTTTTTTTTTTTTTTTTTTTATTATGATATTTGAATCACTATCTCTACTAACAGAGTG
>MU621319.1:0-16047 GCA_025399215.1 Globomyces pollinis-pini | reverse complement strand
TTTTTTTTTTCTGGTGGTTACAATTAGGGTTAAGTTACCAATTGAATTGATAAATTCTTTGTAGAATGAAAATACTTGTATTACTGAGTGGAAGTTATCAATGTCAATGAATGTAATTCACGTAAGCAACGAATGTAATGTATGTAATTAATAAATGTTAATGAATGATTGTGAATGATTGTCACGTATAATAATGAATGCTTGTTGAGTATAGTAGTAAATGATTATTGAGTATAATAATGAATGCTTGTTGAGAATAGTAATGAATGGTTGTGAGTATAGTCATTAAACTGTTTTAATGTTGTAATCTATTATATCTTCATTAAACCTCTTTCATCCAAACACAAAGCCACTCTTCATCGGGTTCTGATTTCATCATTCTCTTTCTTTACTTTAAATGATCACTTGCGATAAACTAATTCAAGATGACAAGTATCTAGCTCCTTTCAAAAATCAATTAGATCAAAGGTATTTTGAATTACTACTAAATTATAGAATCACCAAATTTAATAATGCATTAAATCATATAAACTCTCATGAAAATGGTATCAAATCTTACTCAAATGGTCACAATAAACTTGGTTTCGTCATATCTGATGATAATATCTCTTACTCTGAATGGGCACCGAATGCTACTCATGCTTTCCTTATCGGCGATTTCAGTATTCAATACATCATTAACAATAAGATAATTGGAATAGAGATTCTCATCCTATGGCTAGAGATCAATTTGGTGTATTTTCAATCTCCCTTCCTCACATTAAAAACACTCCTGCTATCCCTCACAACTCGAAAGTCAAAGTATACATTCATTCCTCTTAACATTTTAGATCTCTTTGGTAATCCCAAGTGGTGAACGTCTGGAACGAATCCCTGCTTACATTAAACGCGCTACTCAAGATTTAAATGTCAGTCCAGTTTTTGATGGTGTCTTTTGGAATCCACCTAAAAAGTATGTTTTTGTTCATCCTACCCCACCGAAACCTACAAACTTGAAGATTTATGAAGCTCATGTTGGTATTGCTTCCCCTGATTGTAAAGTGGCTTCTTACTTGGAATTCGCAAACAATGTATTACCAAGAATAGCAGATTTGGGTATGTATACATAATCTTACACTTGACTATCTCGAAATCCTTTTATCTCTAACAAATGAAAAATGGCATAGATTTGTTTTTGTCTCAACATAGAAACACTGAAAGTGGAAACATTATAGTGTTTCTATTTCAATGGTCGAAAGGAAAGCTATTTCATGTATATGGCTGATAGCCCTCTTGTTTTTATTCCATGAACCATTTTTGGTGATGTTTTGACTTGATATTATCAATCCATGTATTATCACACAGCTATTTTATCCAACCAAGCATTACTAACCCACAGGATACAACACAATCCAGCTTATGGCTATTATGGAGCACCCTTATTACGCATCGTTCGGCTACCAAGTCTCCAACTTTTTCGCCCCTTCCTCTCGATTCGGTACACCTGAAGAACTCATGTTTTTAATCGACACTGCTCATTCCTTTGGTATTTATGTACTTTTAGATGTCGTACATTCGCATGCTTGTAATAATGTCCTGGATGGTTTAAATATGTTTGATGGAACAGGTTTGTTATCGTTTTTTTAACCTATTCCATAGGTAACTATTTATAGCTCTAAACCTTTTCATAGGTAAACTAGTAACGAATTATAACAAAAAGATCATCAATATTTCCATTCTGGAGGCCGAGGACACCACAGTCTCTGGAACAGCAGACTCTTCAACTACTCACACCCAGAAGTTCTACGTTTTCTTCTTTCCAATCTCCGCTACTGGATAGAGACTTACCATTTCGACGGTTTTCGATTTGATGCTGTCACATCCATGCTCTACCACCACCATGGTATTGGTACTGGTTTTGCTGGTGGATATAACGATTATTTTGGTGATCAAGTTGATTTGGATTCAGTTTGTTTTTTGATGTTGGCAAATTATTCCTTGAAAACGTTGTTTCCACATGTTATTACCATTGCTGAAGGTTTGTAAATATCATATTTTATGATTCATTATAGGTATGTGAAAAATACCAAAGTTTATATAAAACAGATGTATCTGGAATGCCTACACTGTGTCGACCAGTGTCGGAAGGGGGAATAGGATTTGACTACCGACTCAGTATGGCTGTACCTGATATGTGGATCAAATACCTCAAGGAAGTACCAGATGATCAATGGGAAATGGGACATATCGTACATCAACTCACCAACCACCGGTGGAATGTATTCTTTAATATACTTAAAACTAGGAACCTACCATTGCATATGCTGAAAGTCATGACCAAGCGCTTGTTGGAGGTAAAAAATATCAAGTCTGACGGTAGATAAAACAATTGCATTCTGGTTGATGGACAAGGAAATGTACACAAATATGTCAAATCTTAGTGACCGTACTCCAATTATTGACCGTGGCCTGGCACTCCACAAAATGATTCGGTAAACTTTTAATTCAACTAACATCAGCTTAATCACATGTACACTTGGTGGACGTGGTTACCTCAATTTCATTGGCAACGAATTCGGACACCCCGAATGGTTAGATTTCCCACGTGAAGGCAATCAAAATTCCTTCCAATACGCACGTCGACAATTCAATCTCATTGATGATCCACTTTTAAGATATCAATCCCTTTACAATTTCGATCGAGCCATGATGACACTTGAAAAACAATCCAAATTCCTATCTCAAACCGAATATACAACCATCAAACATGAATCCGATAAAATCATTGTTTTTGAAAAATCCAATTATATCTTTGCCTTCAATTTCCATCCTACACAATCATTTCCAGATTATCCTATTCCTACTACCAGTACACAAACACATCGAATTGTCTTGTCAACCGATACCACTTTGTTTGGAGGGCTTGACCGTGTCGATACCACCATCCCGTTTGAACCTATTGTCGAACCGTATTTGGGAAGAGATGCCTTTATACGTATCTATCTACCATCTCGATGTGCTTTAGTCTTTCGTTTCGATAATCAATAAATAAAAATCATCTTTCTTTATATTTTTTTTTGAAATTTTTTTATTCAGTTCATCTATGAGGTTTTTAGTTTTTAAGGATTAAATGTCGGACCCATTTACGACGTCTAGTGAAAGATCCCATAGTACGACTACTACGAGGTTGTTGCCAGATCTGGTTAGTGTATTCCCAACCATCTTCATCAGTCCCAGTCCATTCGACATCGACTTCCCATTCGTTATCGATCCAACTGATGACACCTTTATGATGTGCACTGTTGGGTACGAGTTCTCCCAATGTTTCCGCAGTTGGGATTTCGTAATCTTCTTTGTTGGAAAGTTTGATGGTACCAGTTTCGTCTGTCCAAGAGGATCGTTCACTGGAAAGTAGGGCTGGAACCCAACCAACTCCGGCCCACCATCGTTGATTTTCGAATAATACGACATCAATAATTGGTTCTTGACCTTTTTCTTGTGCTTCTTTAATCAACGTTTTGACATGTTCAACTCTACGTTGTAATTTCTTGACTAAATGAGGTGTGAGAGTAATAGTGGCAGCCTTGACAATTGCAGTGTTGGCCAAAAAGATACCTACACCTCCAAAGAGTGCTATAATGTTGATTGGAATGAAATGAAGAACTAATAAGGTTCCAAACATTGATGCAATCACTGCCATCAATACGTCCTTGGTTTGTTCTGGATTAGACCAATCAATCATTCGATAGAGATTATACCCAGCATCATATGCATCTGATACTTTGGACATGGTATTCTGGATGTTTTGCATTGCATCTTTTTGTTCGGCAAATGAAGGAGATAATTTGGGTGATGTTCCAATTGGATGTGGTTTTGGTAATGGTCTACCTGCAACAATATCATCAGCTCTATAGTGATAAAACCGAATCATCAAATATATCAACACCATTTGTGGTAAAATAGGAATCAAAAATGGATGAAGACCTTGATGATTAATAAAGATTATGACTTACATAGTATAATGTAACATAGGAGGAATATTAATGTATGCGGTATGGATTGCCAAGTGAGTAAACTGATGATTGTATTATTCAACCAAATCAAAGGAGTTTGACGTGCTACGAAACGATTATTGTTTTTAATAAACACAGTAACACTTAATGCCGGATTAGCATCTGCCAAAGCATTTCCCAATTTCACCGATTGAACTTGTGCTTGTGCAAACAATTCAGTGACGATACTTTCTTCACGTTTTGGAGTTTGTTTGGTAGCAGTTGATTTTCTAGTGGCACTATCAGAACGTTCAACTTTTTTGGTTGAATTTGAAGTGGATCGTTTACGTATTGTACCAGGACTATCCGTTGAAGTTCTACCACGAGTAGGATGACATGGAGTCATGACCAATCCCAAACATTTTTTATGTCTATTAAAATTAATAATCAACATTTCATTTTACGTATTATAACCACAATCAGCACATGAATGACCTTGTTTGGTTAATCCCCAAATGAAATTGGAACATAAATCACAGTAAGTTGGTCGACTGTAAGTTGCAGGACGGAAATCATGATGGTCATTTATTTTATCATTTGAATGAATAGAAGATGCAGATAATGAATTTGTACGTTCCATGGAAGCAGGAGTATCCAATGATAACGACAACCTGGAATCGAATGCTTGATTGATATCTTGTTTTAAAGTTTCAGTCATTTATGAGGTTTTTCAAGTTTTTTTTTAAAGGGTTTTTTATGATTGTTTATAAAGGAAATTCGATTGGGTTCCAGCTTCAGTTTCAGACGGTGAAAAGTTTGACCATCAACTAAACAGCTCGGATGAAACAACCAGATTTGGAAATCCCTTGTGATACAATCTCAACGTCAAAAGCACAAACAAATCTGATCAGGAGACTGTTACTACAGTCTAGTTATCTCTGTATTTCATTTCCTATTTTTTTTTAGCTTGTTTCATCCATTGTAATGCTTTTTAAGGGCTGATGATTTACCATAATCAAAATCTATTTTTTATTAATTAATTAAATTCAATTCCAAAAAATGTTGGTTTTTTACTCGTTGATTTACGACCAATGGTGGATACTAAAGAATTCACTCGTGTCGCATTACTACTTGTTTTCTTATGATTCCCATTCTTCATAGAACAAGACGAATGGATATAATATTCACATTTACGATGACAGATGTAACCACAATCTAATGTTATTTTGATACAAATGTTACCACTACATGCCAATCCTTGTTTCACTAAACCCCATATAAATGTGGAACATAAATCACAATATGTTGGATTACTAAATGATACAGTTTGAAACGAATGCTTGGTTTTAGAACCTGTAACGTTTGGTGCATTCAAATTTAATTGCGTCATATCCAATTCTTCTAGTGAATCCACTGATTTGATTTTAACTGATAATTTTGGCAATCCTTTCTTTTTCGGAGATTCCATTGTGATTTGCTCTGCAATTGGATCGTTTGTTGATGGTTGATTTACTGTCTTCCTCCTTGTGAGTGATTCTATCATAATAGGATGGCATGGTCGCGTAATTAACTTTATACAATCTTCATGTGCATTATAAAGACATTCTATTATACATTCAATCTAATTTTGTCTAAATTTACCTTTACAACAAACTCCCTGATTTACATTTTTTGTGAATAGTTTTGAACAATAATCGCAATAGGTTGGTTTTAAAAACAACTTTGATTGGAAATCATGCGATATCCTCTGATTCGTATCTTTTAATATTGAATTCATTTATAGAACAAGGAAAATTAAATGTCTATTGTTTGTGACAGTGGAGATTTTAGGGAATCTTCTAGAAATAGAAAACAATTCTAATCTTTTAATAACATTGATCGTCTGAACATCGTTTCATGATTCCTTGGTTGATTAAGCTCATCCAACTTGGTATTTTTTTCAAGGGGACGGTAGTACGATTTGTGCCTTTTTCACATGCCTTTTTACGCTTACAGCAATTCCAATTACAATCACATGAAATTGAAATGGATGTTGAGATTTGGGCGGAAGTTTGTAGAACTTGATATTGACAATTTGAAATGGTACTTCATTGGACAACAGTGAATTAGCTTATTTTTCTATCGTTAAAATGGTACTGAATTGAAAGTAACAAACAAAAATTGTTTTTGGAATGTTACATTTGCTTAAAGGAATTTGGACACCATTGAATTTATTAAGACCAAGGAAAGGGGATTTTTATCCATATTCTTCGTGGATTTTATTCACACAGTTGTCCCCGATTCACCAAAAATGAATCTGGTAACATTATCTATTTCTTTCTCTCTCTATCACTATCAATATTACTGGAATTGTATGTGTACTATAGTATATTAAAAGAGTATCTAAATCATTTTTGGATTCATTCATGTACAAAGAACATTGTACAATCGAGTCCGATAATTATAAATTCCAAAACGATTCTCGTTTGTTTCGTTGGTCAGTAACTTTAAATTCAGCAGTGTGATAATTTTCATCATCTTTCTTATCCACCTTCAATGACTTTGATCGAGTAAGCGTTGGAGGTTTTTCCAATACAGTCACGATCTCTTGGTTATTGCAGATTTGAATGACTTCGTGTTTACATTTTCTATGAATTGTGTATTGGCAATCTGTACAACGATAACCCTGTTTGACGATTCCAAAGATAAAATTATTACAATGATCACAATATGTGAATTTTCCAAATGTGGTAATAACGAAATTATGAGTTGTTGATGGATCTATTTGCTTGTTTAGTCTTGGTGTAGTTGGTTTTCTAATTGGTTGGAAATCAGTATGATGATGAACGAATTTTTCTAAAACTTCTCTGGATTCAATAACTGATTTTCGTCTATCTCTCTTTGATTTCTCAACTCGTGATTGATTGGAGTGATTTGAATGGCCAGAAATGGATTGATTGTTTGATTGAGTAGAAGAATGTTTGGAAGAAAGCCCAGAATGTCGCTTTGGAGGTATCACTTCAATATTCAATCTGTCCAAATCATCCCAATGAATGCAATTACTTAGTAAAAGAGACTGGCAAGTTGAATGGATAAAAACACCACATTGTGTACATCGTTTAGTGGTTTGACTTGTTGATATGGATTCCTTACAATGATGACAGAATGTCGGATTTTGAATTCTTATATAGTCAAAGTTATGATTCGCCATCCTCATTCTTTCATTCTTTTTTTCATAGTTTATAAATCCTGGTTCGTTTCAGTTTCCGGTCAGTGTTACTTGGGCTTGTTAGAGATGGAAAGTGCGCCTTTTCCGAAATTCGTAGGTACTGATTGACTGTACTGGGTCTGTTTTAACCTTTGCCACCTTTGGTCGGCCTTTAATTATTCAGTCTCGGAACCTGTTTTCATCAAAAGAACCAAGACTTTACCAATTTTCATCATTCATGTGATATTGCGGTTGACGGTTGAGGGCATGTTTGATGTACGCATCAAACCCGACTTTGGGTTTAATTAAACTCCCAAATTCTTTAGAATCAATGGGCTGCCGTTGTTGGTTTCACGCTTCTTGAACAGATGATAATATTCGTAGAGTCATTGGGATTGTCGTAACTTTTTGATTCAATTTATTATCATTCAAAATGTCTTTGTGGACACGTACTGATATGATTAAAATCTATAAAGCTCAGTCTCACAATACTAGATAACACTCAATTAAACTGTTCAATATCAACTATGAATAAAGTGCCAGAAAAAGAACAAGCTTGTTATAGAAAGAAGATTTAAACAACGTTTTAGATTAACCCAACATCTTTCAGGTTGCCTCTGACAATGATATCATTGACAGCAGCCATGACAAACTTCACTTGATTTGTATCTGTGGCACAAGTGAAATGGGAATACACTTGCTTCTCTTCACTTTGGTTCAAAGCTTGGAATTTGGCCACCATAAAGGCTGATGCTGGTTCAAATTCATCAGGGCCTAAATTTTAGTTTAAATATGAGAATTTACCTGTGTATTCTGGGAAATATTTACCCATTGGTGATTTTGGTAGTTTGATTTTGAACAAATCCACCTTGATGTTAGATTCTCGTAATGATATACCTTGTTTAAGAACAGAATCATTGATGTTTGAACAAACCATCTTGAGTTACAGATGGACTCAAACAGAGTCAGAGCTTCGGTCATACGGTTCTATTCAAATGTTAATACCATTGAAACTGTAAGGCGCGAAAATGAAAATCAAAAAGAAATAGAAGATAAATTATACTTACAGTTGTTTCATCTTCAACCAAGACTTGATCATATTCAGAAATGGCTACCAAAAATACAATGGCAGTGACATTTTCAAAACAATGCATCCACTTTTTACGTTCAGAACGTTGACCACCCACATCAAACATACGGTATGTTAATTCACCAACTTTGAAAGTTGTCTCGGTAATACCAGTGGTCTTGACACGTGAACGTAACACATCTTGATCAGTTGGTTGATAACCTTTGACACCAATTCTGTCCAAGGCTTCAAAGTAGCTAATAAAGTCAATATGATTTTTTTAAATTACTATTTTGCGGAATCATTCAATTGATATTCACGAGACCTGACCGTGTTAGTTTCAAATCTAAGTTACCTATCGAAACAAGCTAAAACACCAGCATCTGTCCAAAGACTTTTGACAGCTGCAGTCACGTCAGCAGGCAAATCTTCAGCTTCGATTTGAGAAGGTAATTCCAAAATCAAATTCTTTGGGCCTTCATTATCAGGTCGGTCCATTGCAATGTTTAAAGTTACCATAGCTTCCAAAATAACTCTCATTGATTGAACAATATTAGAGAAAATGATTTCTTTAAATGCATCTTTCTCTGCTTGAGAATAACCAGCACCGTGAATAAGAGTCATTTGTTTTAAAATGGTACTCTTTCCTGATTCACCAGTTCCTAGCAGTCAGTCTAAAAATATTGCATTACCTAGTAAAAGCATCTTAATTTCTTTAGCTAATGTTAGCTTCTCCTTCTTCAGGTTTTGCTCAATCTCATCATTGGCTTTCTTCAATTCCTTTTCTTCTGGTGACATTCCTCCACACATTTTGAATAGATTTTAATCTAATAAGGTTAATTGACAATGGTTTTTACATTACAATAAGTTGGAAGTAGATTTACAAACTTTTTGCTATTGAAAAAATCAATCAAAAATGTTTGATGACGTACGCGTTTAATTCGAACGCGTTGTAACACATTGTCTTTGTTGATTGATAATTCATTTCTTACTTTTTATTGAAGAGAGTAGATTTTTGAATTTAGTACAGCTTCACTATGTTAGATTTAATTTCTTCCAGGTGTCCCTTTTTACCATACCATAAGATTGAGTAATCAATACAAATAAACACATCATTATAGTATTTTTTCCCAACTCGCTAAATAACTAATCCTATTTATTCTTTGCTATAATTTTTTTTTGTACCAAATACAAATATGTTCAAGATATGCTCACATTCACAGCTGAGAAGAATTTCATCAGGTATTGCCGGTAGAGCAACTCCCGAAGGTACTAGATTCTACAAATCCAAATTCAAAGATATGCCTTTTGCACGAAATATCAAACAGGGTAAACCTGACGAATCAACTCAATTTTTTTAAAAGATTTGTATAGTTCAAGAGTTGGATTCGGATCATTTAGATTTAAACAGTCGAACCAACAAGTTTTGGAGCAAGCGTTACTTTCTGGAATCAATTTGATTGATACTAGTGCTCATTTTCAAATGGGTGCATCTGAAAAAACAATTGGAAGTGCTATATCAAATTTGATTGAGAAAAATGCTATATCAAGATCTGTAAATCTATACTATCATTAACGTACAGGAAATTGTTGTTTGTTCAAAGGCAGGATTTATATTCGATTCCAATGAGTCATTCCCACAAATGAAATTCATTAAGAATAATAACTATCATTGCATCCATCCAGAGTTCTTAGATGCTCAATTAAATCAATCTTTAGAGCGATTAAACCTACAAACGTTGGATATTTTATTATTGAATAATCCTGAGAGATTATTACAAGCAAATGATCAATCTGTAACAGTAGATACACTATATCAGATGATTGAAAAAGCTTTTGAGTATTTAGAAAGTCAAGTTGAAAATGGTAGAATAGGTGGATATGGAGTTGCGTCAAATTCTATATCAATACCAACTGCATTAGATCACTTATCAATTACAAAGCTATTCAAATCTAGCAAATTTAGCAATTTTACTACAGTTCAATACCCGTTTAATTTATTTGAAAGACATGCTATTCAACAAGGATTTGATGGCACTCCCAGCTTAGCCGAAATTTGTGATGTACTGATAATATGCTTATTTTAGGAATACCAATTGTTTCAAATGACGCAAAGACCTTTTTTATCAATCACTAGAGATGGAGTTCGAAAATTAACTACATCATCTTCAAATAAAAGTGAACAAGATATTAATGAAAATGCCACCAAGCAATTCGAATTGGTCACTGAAATGGAATTGAAACTACAAGCTTACTGTAAAAATAATTAGTTGATTTCAATAGTAGAGGAAGAAGATTACGATGATATGTCATTACCGGCCAAGTTTGTGGTTGCTCAAGTACTTGGCGAGAATATTGGTAGATTGGTAGAAAATAAGATGGCTGCTCAATTGTTCTTTAACAGAGATATCAAACCTGTTTTAAATACAGATTTGAATTATCTTATCAAGTGTAGCGAAACAGATGATTCTAGAGTTGGACAAGAATTCATTCTAGACTGGGTTGCTAATTATAGAAAAGTAAGTATTTAGTTATTTAATAGATTTTTAGGAAACTTTGAAACTGATGGATTGTATCCTGGAAATTGCGGACTGGCATTTAGATCGATCCAATATTCAGTTGAACGATAACGTTTCATTAAACGCATATAAAGCATCACTAGCAACAAATTCATTGGGAATATGTCTATCTGCGTCAAATCCTGATACAACTTCTGTTTTGGTTGGAATTAGGAGTCAGACCCAATTAGATCATGCTATTCAAACTGCTAAGTTACCATTACTAGATGAAGATCAAATAGAGAGACTGTTTGATAACCCAATGCTCATGTAACGTTAATAGATATGCTCAAACATTATTCCTTTACTATTGTATTATAATATTTATGTCAAATAAGATTAAAAATTACATTGGTTCAAATCCAGATAGTTTCCGAAGTTGCTCCAAAACAATAAAAGTGATAATTGTATGTGGCCCCAAACGAAGCCATGATGGTAACCAGCCTTTAAATAATCCAATTGGTCCTTCTGCTTTAAATGTCTTGACCAAGCAATCCTTTGATGAAGAATAGACTAACCCCGTGCCTTCTGGGGTAAATTTTTGGTTCATATATCGAGACTTGACAACGTCCACTGGAGAGGAGACTGTTGCGCAAACGAATCCTGCAATCATTGAAGATGCAAAATGAACAAGCATTCCCTCTTTAAAATAACCAGAATCAAGCAGCATCCGTTTACTATGGTCATAACTACTACATTAAAGAATCCTGTTCCTACCTCGATAATTGAGAAGCTGTTAGTAGGATGGCACGCTGAGTTGTTGGCCCTACTCCACGATACAAACCAGGAATTCCTTCTTTCGATACAATATCGCGCACAGTGCTCCATATGGTAACATGGCTCGCAGCTGAGGAAGCTTGAAACCTTACTTTAATTAAATCAGTAGGATTAGCAATAGCAGCTCCAATCATTCCTGATAGTCCCCCAGCAGCAATTTCTTCCATAAAGGTTCTACCTTTTCGTTATCAGATAGAATTGTTTTGAATGGTTGATACAATCCCATTCTAATAGTACTGTAACTGGCCTCACGTAAAACTGAAGCAGACAATCCTCTCCAAAGCGATACAATCCCTTCACTACGAATCATATTTGAAATCACATTTGAATTTCCTTTGGCTGCCAATTCTCCGTTGAGTTGAAGTCTGATTTTAATTGTATCAATTGGGTGAGTGAATACTGCTGCTACACAGCATGAAATACCTCCATAAAAGAAACTGAGTTTTTGAAGGAGTTTTGAAGGCTTTCGATGTTCGCTAGTGTGCATCAATATAACAAGCCAACTTTAGTATGGTGAGGATGTGAAAACTTTTTATTGGAGGTTTATTGTCATTTCTTGAAGGTATGCGATAGGTATGAGTGCTTAGATATGTCAAGTAAAATATCACGTCCAGTATGACAGTCACAATACAGTACAATTCATGTTAGAATTTCATACTCAGAACAAACAGCAAACAAATTATTCACGTAAATATTGAATTCTGAACACTCTCATTGTGCAGTGTTGTGTTTGAAATGCAATGTTAAAATGTAACGTCATTCCTTATTGTGATTGTAAAAATAGGAAATTTAATCTCATAATTAGCTAAATAATCAAATTATGATCAAAAGTGGGATACTATTAACTTTAGATGATAATAGATCGAGAGCAGTGGTTCGTCAACATTTGTTGGGTGATCCTACAGATGTGTTACCACAAGATATAAACTCTCTTGTGGATACTTCACCTGAACATCGTTTTCAGATGAGAAAAAAGTTGTATCTTCCTAGAAGTTTAAAGAAAGTTCATGGTAATCAACATCATTATCTCAGATGTAGTACCGAAGGTGACTGGAGATATGTTTATATTTGAAACGAAGCAATCACCAAACAAAAGTACGATGCAACAAGATTTTGATTCAAAAACGGGAGTAGAAAATCATTCAGGCTTGGTTAAACAATGTAAGCATGTATAAAGCTTATTTGAAAGTGGCCCAAAACACTCACAATTCTCATTTTTCACTGAGGATTGGAGAGGAAGATCTAAAAAACGATAGCTCTACGAAAAGAGACTATGGTTATCATACTTATAATGTATTTTGATATTTGATTGAATAATGAATGTAGAATGTGGCAACAAGATATCAACACACTCCAAGATTTAAAGGCTATTCATTGCTCCATTTAGAAGATCCCGCAATCGATTCAAATTTGAAGCATCATACAAAAAAACCAGTAAGAACTTGGCCTAAACTAATATCAGTTTGTACTTGGAAATCGTTTAGATGAACGTGAAAAGTGGAAGAAATTAACCAAAAAGAATCATTCAATGGCATCAATCAGTTTTGGTGATGATTCGAATGATTGGAAAAGTGTCACTGAGAATGCCCTCGTTCCACATCAGACTATTTTACATCGTCAACAATGTGAATATGAAACCCTAGAAAAGACACCGTCTAGTGTTTTGGACAACCCGGATTTAAAACTTTCTCCAATTCAGACTGTGCATCAAACTGGTAAAACCAAACCTGTTTAATTATGTTAGAATTCATTTTAAGTGACTCTCTAGATCGCAAAAGCTTAATCTATGACAATAAGCTTTCAAAAAAGCATTTAAATGGGACCCATTTTACAGTAAGTGATAAAACCAAACGTTTAAAACAAAAGCTTGGAAACGATACCGAGAAACATACACAGTCGGAATATTTGAATTCATTTAGGCCTGTTCCAAATATCAAAAGAAATATTACAAAAATCGAAAATTCGAATAAATTTTGTATTATTCCAGAAGACTATGATGATCGAAAGACGGGAAGCAGTTGCCAACAAAATGATTTCAAATCTACTATCCCAGTATCAAATGATGAACAGATTCAAATGATCAAAAAAATGAGCGGTCATTCATCAATATGCCTTGGTCTTGAAGATTCAAAATTAGACTCATTAACAATGACACAGCTAGACTATCTAGAACCAATTAAAAGGGGGCCTGAAATTGTCAAAGAAAAGTATACATATGGAGGAAAGATTATGGGGACAATTCAACCAGATATGCCATATCAATCCATGATTGGCACCAATGAAAGTATTCATTCTGAAACTGTACATCATTCTGATTATCAACCTAAATGCAATCCTATTGGAAGCCTTCAAAAGAATTTTCAGCTTAGCAAAATGTTGAATCAAGATTTTCGAAGAAGCCATTTTGATCTAGAATGTAACCCCTCAGACAAGATACCGAATAAATGTTATTCTCATGAAGTATTTGGCAACCCAAAAGATAATAAATGTAATCAGGAGCAACGATGTGCAGGAACGGGTGGAATAGAGATGGTCAATAGAACTCATGACGGATTTGATGTCACCATCAACAATACAATTACTAGGTAATCACTTACATTTATTTATTCAGATATCCAAATTATTCCGACACGTACTTAACAACGATTCAGAGTGTATATAAAGGAGAGAAAGGAGAGTTACGCAAACCTTATCAGAAATCTGTTAAAAATTTGGTTGAGGATGTGTTACAACCGAACAAAGATTTAAGAGAGCTGACCACAATATCTAGAAGAACACATGTAGCTCCCGAGGTTATGAAAGACAAAGTTATTGCTGTATAACGGAATTGTAAATTTTCCTTTAGGTGTCCTCAATAGTTGAATAAATCTGTTTTAAATTATAGCTTTATTCTTCTGAATCAAATTTCTCAACCTCGGGGTTGGTTAATACCTTGGTAATGTTGCTTGTGGTATATTGAAACGAAAGAACGTCAAGAGTCCAAGCAGCGTAAAGTGGTCCCACCCCAACAGTCGAATCCATTATCCCCCAAATCGCCATAGAGATGCATAACAGTGAGCCGGTAAAGAGAGCTAAAATAAGAGGGGTTGTGAATTGAATTGAGTATTCCTGTTTCATTTTCAGTAGAATCAAAGATAGAGATGCGTTCATTATCATCATATAGAATACCAGTGCTAGGTTTACTACATGGTAAATAATTGTATACTTTTCAATAGGAAAATTATATCCTAATACAATCGCGATGGATAAAATATCAACGATTCCGTACAGAAAAGGAATAATGAGAAGAATGCACGCAAATCGAATTGTCTTGGTGCTGGATAGACAACTGAAAGCTTGTAAACGATACGTATATAAAAGTCCAAAAGAAACTGCTGACAAGTAATCTGCAAGATACGCCACTATAATGAGATACATAGATACTTGTTGATTATCATAATAAGAACATGAAATCATCAACTGTGGAATGATAAACATTATGATACCAAGTATTGTAAGTAGTTGCAGAACGGCACCCGGTTTTCGTTCCTTCAGAGATTCGATATTCAAAAATGTTAGACTGATTCCAGAGTTGACCAATGCTAATATATATAATTCATCAAAACGCATTTGCTGTTAAGAATTAAAACGCGCCTTTAATTGAATTAAAACGCGCCTTTATTTAGAAGTTTTTCTGTCTCTTCCATAAAGTAAGGATGCAGTCATATGCATAAAAAAGTCTAGGATATAGTTTCTCATTTCAGTCTTCAAATTATGTATATCAGTCATGTTTTTTTTAAAGTCTAGGTCGGTAACAATATTCAATGAATATCGTATCACTATTTTATCCTGTCCTGAAATAATATGCTTTATAAAATTCATTCTCTAAAACTTAAAAACTTTTATCAAACCTACTGGAGCACTGGATTTTTTACTTCCATACAGGTAGTAAAATTCAGTTTTCTGCATCTAGGTAAACGTATTCACACGCTTAGCCAGCACACAAGAACAAGATCTAGCAAAATTTAATGACATCTATTGCATATTACTATTGTATTACATACTACTCATCAGATTATTCGTCATATGCACATTAGTGGCTTATTAATGACCAGTACTTCCATAAAAGGCAAGATATTCATCTTTTCTTTGAAAGAAATTGAACACACAACCCAAAATAATGAAACCACAACCAATTTAATGAAGACACTCCCAATTTAATGAACACACAACCAAAAATACTGAAAAATGGTAGCACCAACTTGGTTCATCACACAACCCTTCTTTTTTTATTAAATTTATGTTAAATTCAATATAAAAAAACGTCCAAGAATCGGATAAGTTACTTATCCAACCTTTTCTTCTCTTTTGTTAACTTTACATCTCATGATATCAGCACAACTAAACATGCGCAAGCATGAATGGGAAGATTACAAACGAAATTAATATAGTCTTTAAATGTTTGGAACTAATGCTACAAGAATTGATTTAGATCAATCATTGGTA
>MU621318.1:0-27424 GCA_025399215.1 Globomyces pollinis-pini | reverse complement strand
GGTAGGAGACTCCCAAACCAAAGCTGGAGTGCTTTTGGAAAGTATTCTCGATTGGCGTTCCTTCACAGATCTAGTGAACGCGGCAGCAATTCCCCTCAGGCCTGGTTTGAGTTTCCTCCCATGAGTGGTAACAGTGGTAGTAGGAGCGATCATAAGCGGAGGTGGTCGGACTCTTGGTCTTAACCGAGGGAGATTGGCAATGTCAGTTATCACAGTTTTCAAGTTTTTAGTCATTTGTGAAAGAAAAGATTCTTGTTTGTTGATTTCCTTTTTCGTCACAACGTCGCGTTATGGACGCATAGTCGCGACAAATCTAATGAAAAAAAGACTGTTTACCAATTAAGCAACGTTCTTAGTTGAAAGAATTGGTTTAGTTTTAATAGTTAATAGATATCATGACATGTACTTGATATTTTCAGGCATCCAATTCAAATTGTGGTTGGTATCCAATCAAGGCTCTGCTTTGATCTTGACAATAGCTTTCAAAAATGCTAATCTTCGCGGTCGTCCAGCTATGGAATTAGTCTATGGAATATTTACTTACAGGTAACTTGATTTGCCAATGCCATTGAGATTGAGGTTTGGCCAGATGAGTCTGAATTGATTACCGAAGACTCGGACTTGGTAGCTGAATTTGCTCTTGTTTTCATTGACAAAAGCGTGGCAGCAGCATTCATTGTATCCGTTGGTGTTGGTCCTGGACTGGCTTTACCAAAAGCTTCCAATTCCTCAGCTTGACCGTGGCTAGCTTCAAGTAGCTATTCAAGCCAATTGGAAAGGTGGGAGGAAGAACGCTCTTTGATACTAGGAGGTTCCCAAACAAGGAAATCAACAAACAATAACTAGCCGCGCAAACCTAAGCCTCCTACTGCCAAAGAACGCACTTCTCCTCACCTATCTAATGGGATTGAATTGCTCCTGAAAGCTAGTCATGATCAGTCTGAGGAATCGAAAGCTGTTGTTAAACACAGTCCAGGGCCAAAGCCAACTGAAAAATGAAGGCTGGTGTTACTCTTTTGTCCTTGAATTCAAGAACAATCACTCTAACAATTTCGAGTATGGACGACCACGACGATTAGCGTTTTTCAAGGCTGTTGTCAAGATCAAAGCAGAGCTTCAATTGGATGTCTGAAAATATGAAGCTTGGTGAAAAAATTGTAATACCTAAATGCGAGAAAAGCAAAAGGCTAAAATTATTTGACAGCCCAATGACAGTGTCAAGATAACACCAGGTGAAAAATAGCTGTCTATTATATTGTACAGGAATTATAATAGACAGCTTCTGTTCGCCAAGTGTAATACTAAAGTGGTGGAAAATAAATTGCCCACTGTGTTCAACTTGTATAACCTTGGAAAAAGGAAAAAAACACGTAGAAGCTAAATATTAACTTAAAATCAAGTTGCCAACTTTCTAACATCGATAACATTACAGCGTGCCAAATTGCTACCTTATTTCAAAACGGCGGTGATTTCTCATAGACATTGTTACTATATTCACACTTGGATAAAAATTATATATGATATAACTAGCCTTTTAAGTTCTCTAATATTAGCTAATAATTATTAGATAGGGCGATAATACGTGCAGGGTATCGACCTATTACTACTTACATCTTCCGTTGGAATTTATTATATTACAGGGCAATATATCCGTTAAGGAATAAACAGCAGATGATCCAGTATACGTACATAAGTTAGAACAACAACTTCAAAGTAGCATGACTATTCATCTTAGCTAATTGCATTTGATATAATCAATTTGTTTTTTTTAGTCCTTTTTTGGAAAAGAAAGCTGAGAGACACTCTTTTTGTATTCATCATCTCTTTTTCTTTACCAGTAACTGCGTGTACTTTACCATGAAGTTCATTTGACTATCGACCATTTCCGATTCTAATTCCTCTGGTTCTTCTGTTCTCATTTTTGTACTTTATTTAAAAGTGGAAAGAGTTTGTTCAATTCAATCAATCCATTTGACAAACAATAGCAAATCTAATATTCCATTGAAATATTGGAAAAGTTCAACAGCTATGTAAATGAACCTAGACAGAGGTTTGTTCATGTTCATTAAAGCTCTATTAAAGATGGCCTGGGGGTATTTTTTTCGGGGTGTTGGAAGTAGAACTTTAAGTTGAGTTGCGTATCTGCTGTATTCTGAAGGGCTCATAGAGATCGAAGAGATGTAGTTTCTCTTCATGTTCAACAAGGAGGTGCAAGTCAAATTGTATCTTGTATCACGCATACGGAACGCTAACACACTTCAATAGCCAAAACTATTTAAAAATACTCAAGGATGTTGTTAACCTTGGATTGGATGCCAGTGGTCAATGTAATCGCGTTTTGATCTTAAAACAAAGCAATCCACACGTCCACAAAATTCCTGATTCTTCAGCAACAGGGTATTTGAAACAAATGGTGTTGACTGGCCACCACATGGTCCTGATTTATCAAAATACATCGTATTGAAACCGAATAGATGATTGGTATTTAAAAAAGGCAAGTCGTTAAATGTAGTTTCTTAAGTCTATATTGTGAAATCAAAATAACTCGATACTAGGTTACCATCAACGTAGAATTATTTATAGAAGATTTAACAATGATTCAACTTGTCAGTTGAAGTTTATGTGTAACAGCAATAGCTATTTCAAATCGTGGGATTGATTCTGGAAGGAGTCCACAATCGACTATAATTCCAACACTATCAATTTTTAGCAATTGATTCCTTTACTTTCTACACACTTGGAATGTTCAATCGTTAGGTATTCCCATTGTGGTTCGATTCAAATGTCGTCTGTAAACATGGCCTTGATATCGGTATATTATCACCTATTTGTCAACACAGCCTTGATTACAAAATTGTTGTTTAAAAGGAGCCATAAGTAACAGTCAATGGAGCAATTGTCCCAATGAATCTCTTCTACTTTATCCTTGCTGCCGTTGTTGCTTCCAGAGGAGCAGGAAGTATGCCTATTTTTCCATCTTGCAAGATCAATATCAACTACTGCGGACAACATTCCAAGGTCAAGGGTGGAATTAAAGACGCGATTTACCTATGTACTTGGTATCAGGATGCAGGTGGGATGTTCAAGATTGGCCCTGTATATCAATATCGATGCCGTGGATCCTGCATTGATGGAGGAGATGGAAAAGATGACTATTGTGCCTGAACCTGGTCCTTGAATGCAATAAAACAAAGTACTGTTAGATACACAAAGTTCAACATTCCGCGTTTAGTTCTATTGAATCAAGATTGATTTCTACTATATAAGTAGTGTAATCTTATTACCTAAGTAATCCATATATTGCATCTCGTGTAAGACCGTCTGCAATGCGACGTGGTGACGAAAAATGAAATCAACAACAATAATCTTCTCTTTCAACAATGCATCCAAAAATTAAAAACATATTATTTGGAGCGGAGCAGCTTCCTCGGTTACGACCTAGGAAGGTTAAAGCATCTTAACTTGTGGTAGCTACTAATTACTAGAACTACTACCACTCGCCACCTTAGTGCTATTCCTGCTGCATTTATTCACGAGTGGTGCTTCTGACTTGAACCGTTCAATTCGCCATAAGTTGAGATGGTTTCACTTAGCTGAATAGCTAGGTAGAATACATTTTTAGTCATTTGAGTCCCTATCTAATGAAACAATAAACCGTTAACCAATTAAGCAACATTCATATTTGAACTTTCGTTTTAGTGGAAGACATATTAATAATGGCGTGAACGATATATTGACACGTATTACGATCATGCAATTTTACTAACATTCACAATGACATTGACAGATTTCACCAGAAGAATTACTGCATGCTTAGAAGCTCTAGTAAGCTGATATGACAAATTTAGTGTAAATATAATGAACATTTCATATTTAATAAATGTAGAACCGATATGTGGAATCTTCCTTTGTCCATGTACAGGATACAGCCATAGTACACAGTTGAAACGATGGGGTTTTCAACTTGATATTATGTCATTACAGTACACTATAAAGTAAAGTTTACGGTAGTCTTGAAAGCACAAATATCCAGTTGAAAACTTCAGAAAACTTCAACTTTTCAACTGATTGTCATTGCTGTGTGGTTACACCGAAACTCACTTACCAATTGTTTTGGTGACAAGGAGGATTAGTTATATAAAGCAAGTACAATTCTCCTACTGCCAACAACAACCGAATGGGTAGCAAAATATCAAAGATTATCGAAAAGGCACAGCTTGTTCCTCAAAAAACTCCCATCGTTGCTTTTGACAAGAAATATGTGCATGAAAAACCAATCATTTTAACTCTAGCTCGTGATGGTTTCCATAATCAATCATACAAATACACCATCAAAAATCTGATCAACAATCAAAGAGTGTTTGAAATGTTAGGTCATACTGTTGTAATTCTCAAAGAGACACTGTATGATGTAACTGATAATCATCCAATTTCAAACTTCAAGCAAGCGGTAATGAAACTTAGATTTGGTATCAATGTATACCAGGGTGGGGATGGGGAAGATTTCCTCTGTCAATTTGACTTCAACTCAGAATTCTCAGGAATTCGGGCCAAGGGAACATTTATAAACCAAGAAAACGGCGAAAAGGTTCACTTGGTTATGGTTGGAGACAGCCGGTTCCAGAATGCCATGGTTTTTATTGGTGATCCTGAACAGGGAGGTGAAGCGATAATGCGAATTCGCAGAGGACTACCAACAGATTATCAGCGTAGCGATCCTGATTTCAAAGGATATGTATTAGAAGTGACTCCAGGTGTTGATATTTCTATGATGGTCACTTTCTGTTTATCTGTTCTTCAATATCGTTCGTATAATACTGGCAGCAAAAATACAACCATGCTATCCTAATAAATACAGCTTTTGAAATCCAAAGTTATATATACAGAAAACCTGTTTTGGTGTGTACAGTTCTGTGGATGAATATTAACTGCTTCATACATAAATACACAATTACATTCCTGATGATTGTGATGGAGTATGGTCATTATTAGCTAATAATTATTAGATAGGAACCATATAGAAAAGTACGACCAGTCACATAGCTTGCACATTTGTTTATCTTGCTTAGAAGTATGAAGTTGTTACGTCCAATCCAATGAGGGATCAGTCTATGGATGTACAGATTAATGACTGCATGATCTTTAAATCCAAGTGCTACGATCTTCTGGTTTTCACTGGCAAAGAAAGGAATTTTCATTCTTGATGTAAAAGATCTTACCATTGAGGAATCATTAAACCAGGAAACAAAGAATGTAAAGCAATTAATTAAAAACTACAAAGGAATCGGACAATGAATATTGATATGAGATACATTTATTGTAAGGATTTAACTTTTTCAATGTATTTAGCTTCAGCATCTTCCTTTGAGGTACCTTTCAAAGCATTCCAAGCATCCCACTTGGCCTTTCCAGTGAAATCCATCATACCTGGACGAGAAGTGTTGCAATCACCGATTGTTGCTTGTTTGTACAGGGAATATAAAACCAACAAATCATCGTTTGATGGAGCAGTTGCTAAGTTCTTTACAGCGGCGGCGGCGTCTTCGAAAGCAGTCATTTGAATGAAGAATGAAGTCGAAATTGATCGTTTATAAAAGCAGCAGGCGTGGCTTGGAGGTAGTGTGACAAAGCGTTTCAAGTGGGAAATCAATCCTAGTGGTCTTGCAGGCTTGGATTTCATCATGGTTGAACATAGTTAATCTGAACTGCTCTTGTACAGCGTCCATAGTACATGATACTAAACTTGGATGACGACAAACTCTCGTGATGTGTGTAACAGTCATTTAACTTGACATCTTACAGATACTCTCTAGTCAAAGCCCAAATATCGGCAATACTTTGCTCATTACTCATCAATAGCCTTGCTACTAAGTAAGACACGTTTATTAACTTGTAAAGTTACTCTAGTGGTTGGAAATATGTCTAGTCTTCTCTTGGCTCCATCCTGGAATCTCGTCCGAACCATCCAATTCGGCATCTTCAACTGTTAAAATATCTTGTCCGTATGGACGTGGTCGAGTATTACTATGTGAGTTCACATTTGCTTGATTGGCCGATTGTGATCGCAGGTGGTATCTACCTTGTTGATCTGGAACGCCAACATTGGCATGATGTTGACGTACAGCTGCTGATTGCTGCTAGTTGGGTTAGTTCATTTGATTCTTACATTCTGTTGGTTGATAAGATGTTTCCTTGGTTGGACTGGAATACTTAATCCTTGCAAGTCTTGTGTGGTCATATGACGCTCTCTAGCAAGCTGTTCCTCAAATTCTTGTACTTCTGCCTTGGTGTTGTAATCTCGGCCAGGCTTTAGTATAGCCTCCATTAGATTTGTATTTTGGAGTCGTGCAACCGCATTAGGAATTGGTCCAAATCTATTCAAGTGGTTTGGAAATGTTGCTCCATTCCAACAAGAAATATATTGTGGCAGTCTAGTTTGTGGTGTTAATTTCCAAATCTTTCCTTGGATACTAACCATTTAGAGACTTTAAATTACGCTTGTAGGTAGTTTTGTTGTGGCCCAACAACGCTTCCTGGTCTGATGATCCTCAGAAATGAAATGACCTCACTGGCAGTTAATCGATAGTGTTTCATCAAATAAGCGGCAATCAAACTTCCCGTTCGTCCTAAACCTGCTTTACAATGAACGGCAATGGGTCCTTTATAATAATGAGGGTTAAAAGTAATACCTGGTCTAGTTTCACAGATTTCTAAAAATCGTTTTAAAATAGCATCCGGAGGTGTAGAACCGTCAGGAAAGTACAACTCAATATGTTCAATTCCATTATCAATGAACTTCTTTTTTTCGTAAGTTTTGTTGTTCAATCGAATAATTGTTTTTACGTTATTTTCCAACATCCATTTAATCAATCCGTTCATTCGGTAAGAGGAATAGAGTGGTTTTCCCATTTGTGTCAATCGCTGTACACCACCAGTAAATGACATGTCTCCGGGAAGATCATCTTTTGGAGCTGCAAGGGCGACAAATTTATTTGTTAACCAATTGTAGTCTCCATTTTCACTGTACTTTAATACCATATGTTACATACACTTTTTCATAAAACTCGTATTCTTCCAAATCGAAATTTTCCAAGTCAAATAATCCCAATGTCAGAGCTCGATGAATACCACGAACACAATCAAGGATTGTTATATGGTAAGTTGCAGGACCATATCCGGCATCGCGATAAGGAACAAAAGGTGGAGATATCCCCATTAGACATTGATAAGCCTCCTCTGGAGTCTTACGACATACGACCACCTTTCAGTTAATTCGCATATCACCAAACCATATATGTACACAGTAGAAATGCTGCGTTTGCCCGTTTGTCAATATCATATGAAGTGTATAAGCATAAAACCTTATTTGCAGTTGCAGGGTTCTATGGAATAAATAACGATGAATTTAACCTGAAATTTATCTTGCATTAAATAGCAAAATCGAACAACATGAGACATGTTTGATGGACCAAAGTCCGCGTAAAAGTTTGTGTAAACGAATTGTTGATCAACCGTGAAATAATGAACATTTTCAGTTGGTTGAGGTTTTCTGGTCAAAGAAACAAAATAAAGTTTGTCTATATATTAAAATCATTCATTGGTGAGCAATTGTGAAGGAAACAAGATTCAATGAATGTTTTTGACTTTACCTTTAACAAATTCCCTCGCGTTATGAAAATCTTCACCAGTAGGTTGTTGAGTAGGAGTAGGAATATGAGTGTAATGCATTTCGCAGTTTCTTTATATATCTTGCTTGAAAGTAGTTGTAAGATAAAAGTTATAATTTAGATATACAAGTAAATCCACGATGATTGAATAAATAAATAATGAAGTGTTGAGGCTGGAATATGACAAATTAAACGACTTTTCAGGGTAAATGGAAATTTCTTGGATATTTATACAAAATTTGAATAGTTTACACGATTCTAGTTTGTTTTTGCAAAAGTACACGCTTGTTTTAAAAAACACATTAATTGACAATGTGACCACAACAAATATTATTCCTGGTGTATCTGAGCTTACCCAATTATGTTTAACAATCGTTCAAAACAATTAAATTTATTGAAGATTATTATTCCATCGTTGATGGACTGAATGATACATGTTCAAAACATCAGTAAAAGTCTTTATCGAAAGTTCTCTATCGCTTTCGGAAACCATCAATGGAATTTCCCTCACAAATGTCTTACCAAAAATAGTAATATCACTATAATAAATACAACATACTGTAACTACCTATGGTACATTGTCTGTGGGTTTAAATTTTCTGGATTTTCTTGATTTGCAATCCAAACTGCTGAAGTTGCTGAATTTGTTCCAGAGATATTTATTCCAGAGCACCCAAACAATCGCATCTAAACTTGTAAGGTTTCTAAAAGTACCAGTAAAAAGGCGATCATTATTAAGAAACCGTGTAATTCACCTTTTGAAATACCAGAATAAACGACTCCTGATTTTTCAAATTAAAGACTGATTACCTATCTGCGTTAGTGCTTGATCAATGAATACCAGGAGATGTTATTAAGGAACATGTACGCGATTTCTTCAAGTAATTTTGTAGTTGTATGCTCATCAATTCACATAAGCGCTTGGAGGATTCATAGGGATGCGTTCTGAAATTAAATCCGGATGATTACCCTTTAATGCATTGAATATCATCGAAGTCAAAGAATTCTGGACAAGCAGTAGTCGATGAACACCAAATAATACGGCTATCATTTGTAGCGGATAGTAAAGGCTGGAGATGCATAACCTTCTGGTTAATATATCGACAAAACCATGATGAAATGACCAAAAAACTATATTTTAAAACTATTGATTTACATTGCACATAAAGCTTTTACCAAAACCCTCAGCAGTTATTTCTCCCACAGGTTGAATTATGATATCACCTCCCTAGCATTTAATATTCCAGAAAGTTGGTCTACTGTTTTTGCAACATAAGAAGGTCTAGTGAGTAGGTTTTTGAATCCCAACATGATATCTACTCCATCTCGTGACAAAATGCCAGCATTTAGGAACAGATAATCCAATCTTTTGAATCTAAACAAGTTAAATTATTACAATATATAACTTTGAAAGAACAATTTGACAACTATTGAACACTTTCTGTGAATCCGATAAATCCAATTGTAAGATGAAGACATTAAGGTCAATCAAAGTTGGAAATTGATTCAACAAAGACTTCTTCAACCTGTCACCACTATAATGGATATTTAATTCAAACAAAGGTACTTTGCCATTGATCTACAAGCCAATATTAATTTGATGTCAACAGATTGTTCCAATAGTTTGATTGCAATTCCTTCGCCTACTGAGCCATTTGCTCCAGTAATTAACGCAACCTTGGACATGCACAATTAAATAGAAAAAAGAAATCCATTGAATTCAAATTCACTGCACATTCATTTCTATTTAAAATATAGAATTTTATTAGCAAGTTTTTTATAAGATTAGTATCAAAGATTCAATTCATGTACTAAATTCCAAGAACACTGAACCAGTTACCATTCCCTTGAACAATGGAATAGAATAAAATAAAGTATTTCAAATCAAGTATTTCCGTTTCTTTGGCTGTGTCATAAAGGGTGTCCCTCAACGGTTTTTGGCTTTTCCAAGCAATTTCAATGACAGTCGATTACGAACATTTTATCAGTCAATTGCGAAAACCAGAAGCAGATGCTCTTCGATCTAAGCTACAAGCGTAAGTTTGCCATCTTAATTGATTGATTCGTATTCTCAGGACAATCATTTCTTTCAGTTCATTTCATCAGGACATTTATATCTTCACTTGAATTCTACGTATATCTCAATTACTTTTAGGTTTCTATTACATTTCAGTGAAGCCGGAGTTAATTTGCAAATTCAAAGAAAGTTGATTGCAAACTTTCTGGAATCAATCTATAAGGATTCCGAAAATCATCTTGCATTTGTACATGAAGATCAACCTTTTGATGAAGAAAATGTGAGAGAAGGATGGGAGAAATTAGTAATGTCCAAGTTGTTTGATGCTGTATTTGGTGGTATAATGATGATCTTCTTACTCTAAAGCTCCAACAACTGATGAACATCGTTCCAACTCTGTTTTGACCAAAAAGATTCAAACTTATTCTTGGGTTGAGGTATCTTATTGCCATATTTATAGTCCAGGAACGTCATTTGGATATTCCAATCAACTTTTCACTTCGATTGGAGGTAGCTCAAGCGGAATTATTACGCATTAACGGATACAAATCACCAAGAGATAAACTAGTCATTTTAAAAAATGTTACTCAAATCATTGTGGGTAAAATGATTCACCGTAATCCATAGATTTGATCAAGAAATGTGGAAAAGATGATAAAATCAATAATGATGTTTTACTTCCTGTTTTGATACTGGTTGTTATTAGAGCTAGTCCTCCAAATTTCATCAGTAACATCAAGTATTTCATCTTTTTTCTAAATCGATAGATATATAATGCGTTATCGAAACCCAGTCGAGATTGAATTGGGTGAAAATCAATTTTGCATGACCAACTTTGTAATATTAAAAATAGTAAATTTGTAGATGGGTGCAGTATCGTTTATCTATAACATGACTTCAAAATCATTAACTTTAAATGAATCAGAAAGATCCAAGTGGTATATAAATTTGTGGGTAATTATAGGCCTGGCGAATCAAAATCAAATGAATCATTATTAAGATTTAATCGACCAAATGAATTATCGACTGCAAAAGAAGAATTGAAACAATTTACTGGACAAGTTGGGGAATTTTTTGGAAACTTTTTTAAAGAAGTCAAACAAACAGCGGATGAATTGATAAATAACGTATCATCTCCGGAAAACCCGGAAGTGTTCACCCCAGGTATATTATTTTAATTGATTGGTAGCATCAGGGGCCCCTGGAGCGTCGAATCCAACAACTCCACAGAATTCTTATCCCTCTAACGTAAACTCTGTAGAGGCAAGACAACAATTATTACGTCAGCAACAAGAGTTGGACGAGAACTATGAAATGGAATTGGCCCTAGCAATGTCTTTGTCAGAAGCTGCAGCATTGGAAGATTCTCAGGTAGTGATACCAACAGAAGATGACGAGGAAGAGAGAAGCGAACAAAAGTGTCAGAATAGTTTTTAGTTTCACAACAATAAATGAAATGAGTTTTATTGTAATTGGTTTGCTTCTATAATAATATCATCTTTTAAATACGCGATATGCAATAGTTATAGGGAAAAAAACCACTTTGATGGTTGACGCAGTCAGATCAACACTCGTATCCCAAACTTTATCGACCACATGAAATGGCAATGCTACAATAGGGTTCAGCTTATCTAATGGATTTATCTGAACAGGTGTTGTATCTTTTGGTGGAAAAAATCGACGTTGAATGCTGGTTGGAGATTTACTAACTGCAGCAACAACGTTACTTGGTTTAAAAAAGTAACCTGGAGCTGCAGGGTGAACCTTGGGTTTCGTAAAAACTCGTCCTAGAATCTCGGATTCACCAAACAAGGAATATCGGCGTTTGTTGGGAAGGGGTACGCGCACGGTATTTGGATACAAGATTGAAGCTAATCCATCTAAATTTTCGTGTAATAGTCTCTGTTCATACATTTGCCTAAATTTCTAAAAGTTTTAATTAAGATAAATGGTTACTTCTGATAATATGTAGATGGTAGTGGAAATAATGAGTGAGACCAATAATACTAACATTGGTGGGTAATCGTCGTGGATTTCCACTGCATTTGCTTTCATTTCAGATGACAAGAATAAAGAATAATGTTGTGATTATTTTAATATAAACTTGTTGATTTGAATTGTAACAATGTTGGTAAACAAACCATTGATAGGATCAATATCTAAACTGAAGACTATACTCATCTCTAAATAGCCGATTGCACATTTAGATCGTGTATTAACTATAAATAAAGTATCATTATTTTTTGATTATAACTACGCCCATATTTCTTGGACTAACTGAGGGGTCAGCTAAAGAGACTAATTCCGCATCAATATTCTGCTCTGATACGTATATCATTCGATCTAGTAAGATAAGTGATTCCACAGCATTGGATAACAACGTCCTTAGTGTCCAAACTACTGCTATTTGTATATGAGCAGTACTATACCATTCATAAGTTCCCAAAATGATTCCATTTGGCAATTTTTCCTTTATACCCAACCTTTCAAACGCAGCATTGGTGTAAGTTATTGGATCTGTACATGCTTGAACACCAAGTTTTTTAATTGCCACTTCTCCCTTTGAGCTTTTGATTGAATCTGCTACACTTTCAGGATCCGTAACTAAATTGCGATCTTTCATCAGCTGCTCTAAAACGGAACGATAAAAGAGTCTTCTTAAAGAATCTTCTAAACCTGGTAAATCACTAGCCCATCTCTTCACTGCTTGGCTAATTTTCAGTTTAATTTGAAACAAACCAGCCAGTAAGTCTATTATTTAAACCTAAATGATAAGGTTTCACAGAAGTTGATAATGGAAATCCGAATCCTTCATCAGATTCACAGCTTTCTGGTTTCTCCGAAATTAACTGATAGCAACAGCCCAAATTTACAAGACTGCATGCATTTGGTTCACTAAACGCACTATACATAATTAGCAAAAAACTGATTATATACCAGAAACCCTTTATCATAGTTACTGCCAAATCACCACAAGTATGAAGGCCGCATATCATCCAACGAGATCCAATAACATCAGGAAAAGCTTGTTCTACTTTCTGGAAAATGTCTTGCCTACAAATTATTTGATCACACTAGATACATTGTATCGGTCGTAGATATGGATTCCGTTAAAAAGCGCAAAGATCCTCTTAATTCAATTTTGTGGTGAGCATAAAGGTTCGCAATCCTGTTTGCACGATGGGCTCCCCCAGCAGTTTGATGCATATCTCTATCAATTGCTATGACATGATAATGATACTGAAATGCTAATGCTGACGATAGATATCCTTGACCAGCACCAAGATCAAGAATGTGTGTAATCTTGTTTTTGACTGCAATATCATTAATTTTAGATGAAATTGAGGTAACTTCGGCAACTTTTTTCTGTTTCATTCCAATTTTAACTTCTTTATCTAGTTCTAATTCACCATGGAACTGCTGAGTTCTTATAAGTCCGATATTGGATGCTCTTGTAATATACTGTTTTAATGAATCCGGCCAAGAATCCTGAAGAGTCAGATTTTTCCAATAAGAACCTTAATGAATCCATGCGATACAATATCCGCCAGAGTGGATACAGATTCGTGTTCCAATATCTTCCAATCGTCTCTAAATGTTGAAGACCAATACTGTTTGGTGATAAAATCGATGGCAAAGAAATCCGATAACCAAGCAAATTCATTGATAAACTCTTTGAGTTCTTTTACTTTTTCCAGTCTTTCTTTATGATTTTGAATCATCTTTGAACAATTGAATTGTGGAATGATTGTATAGAATTTTATATTTTTTTTTTTTTGAATTCAAATGAAAAACAAAAAGTTAAAAGGCAAAGGGTTCAATGCTACTGCAAGAAAAGGTCATAATCCAGCAAAGAAACCAACAACTGAGCAAGAGTCACAGAATATAGATATGATTCTTCCAGGACAGAAAGGTCCATCTGGTCCAATCCCAGAGGAAGTCGTTGACCAACAATTAGTTAAGCGTAACGCAAAGAAACAGAAACGATTTGATCAATTTTTACAGAAACAGTTAAAGAAAGATCAGCGTTCTATGTTATTCGACAAAATATCGTATTAACCTTCATGTAGTTTAATTTTTTTATAGTAAAAATTCGTTCGATTCATCTTTGTTGAAGTCTAGCTCCAGGCTAGGTCAAGTTAAACTTACAGCCAGAGAAAAACTCACCAGAGCTTTTCTGGAAGAAAGAGCTGGAATCGAATCATCAGATAAAACTGTTAATTTACTTGTCGAACATACTCCAATCGGTTTAGATGTAGAGGAAGAGATGAAATCAGATAATGAAGTTGAGCATTTAATTGGGAATTCCTCAAATTCAAAGGTCGGAATAGTTAATCGCGCGTTTGGTGCTGCGAGTATCGTCCTAGACGAGTACGAATTGTCCCACACTGGGCAAACTGTAAAGAGTAATATTTCCACTCTAAATTTTAGTGGAAGAACCACTGTCTAACGTTGTCACTGGATCAGCATTAAAAAGAAGTGGAAACAGCGATGTGAAGCCAACGATTACAAAGCGGCAGCGGAAGTCCAAGCTATCAAAGAAGAAGAAGAAATCAAAGTTATCAGATAATGATTCCGATTCAGAGATCGATACTTCGAAGCCTCTTTGGAACCTCAATGTTATAGCAGGGGAAGAATTCAAAGCTGCTACGGAAAAGTCCACAGAGTCTTCTATTCCAGAAGCAAAATCCATTCCCCCAATCAAAAAACCAACACCAGCTAGTTTGTCAAACCCAAGCAGTAAACCTGCGTTCCATGTCAAAGTCAATCGTCCAGAAGCGATTCAACTGAGTAGAATGGCACTTCCAGTGGTGGGAGAGGAACAAGTTATAATGGAAAAAGTTATGGAAAACAATGTCATCATATTATGTGGTGAAACTGGATCTGGAAAGACAACACAAGTTCCCCAATTTTTGTATGAGGCTGGATTCGGAGACCCTTCCCATCCACAGTTTTCGGGAATGATAGGAATAACTCAGCCGCGACGTGTTGCAGCCGTGAGTATGGCCAAACGTGTTTCTGAAGAATTAAATCTGTTTAATGGAGAAGTTACCTACCAAGTCAGGTTCGCATAAAAATCATTCATAAATAGATATGATAAAGCACAACTTGGGAAGAATACAAGGATAAAATTTATGACTGATGGTATTTTGCTCCGTGAGTTAAGTGGGGCTGTCCAATCTACTGGTTCAAACAACACGGGTAAACCGACAGATTTGCTTCTGTCTTCATATTCTTGTATCATCATAGACGAAGCGCATGAACGGACGGTAGGAACCGATATATTGATTGGATGGCTCACCAGAATCGTGAAACTAAGAAACTCTGGTAAAATTAAAGGAATCGGCCCTCTTAAACTCATTATCATGTCTGCAACTTTAAGAGTAGAAGATTTCACTGAAAATCGAGTATTATTCCCTCTAGCGGATGGTGGACCTCCACCAGTTGTGAAAGTCGATGGAAGACAACACAAAGTAGTGATACATTACAACAAAAGAACCCCAGAATTAGACTTCATGGCGGATGTTTATAAAAAAATCATTAAAATTCACACAAAATTACCACATGGAGGGATTTTGGTCTTTGTTACTGGTCAACAAGAAGTACAAATACTCTGTAGAAAGCTGGCACAGTTGCATTCTTCCTCAGATAGCAGTCTAGCTAAGATCAACAGTTCACAGGAGAGTCCTGATCGAAATATGTTTGATGTAGACACAGATGGTTTTGAAGAAATCAATGGTGCAAATCTTGATGTCTTAGATGACTACGACGTTATGGAAGAAGAAGATGAGGAGGAGGAAGAACAACTGGAATACTTAGATGGGATAGATGAGGAGATCGCTGATGATGCTACAAAAGAAGCAGTCCCTGATAAAAATACTAAATTACATATTCTGCCATTATATTCTTTACTTCCTACGAAAGAGCAATTAAAGGTCTTTGAAGAACCACCAAAAGGGTCACGGTTGGTGGTTATTGCTACCAATGTTGCGGAGACCAGTTTAACGATTCCTGGAATAAAGTATGTTGTAGATTGTGGAAAAGTGAAAAGTGTAAATATTATTATTTTAACCATAGCGAAACTACGACACACAAACTGGAATTCAAAAGTTTCAAGTCATGTGGACTTCTTCCGCTTCCGCTGATCAGCGAGCGGGAAGAGCAGGTAGAATGGGTCCGGGACATTGCTATCGTCTTTTTTCTTCCGCTGTCTATCAAAACTATTTTGAAAAATTTTCAAAACCTGAAATATTGCGCACACCTGTTGAGGGTATAGTTTTGTCGATGAAGTCGATGGGTATGAATCAAGTTGTTGGATTTCCTTTTCCGACACCTCCGAATCTTTCACATCTAAAAGATGCAGAATCACAACTGAAAGTGTTGGATGCTATTGATGATAATATGAAGATTACAGAGGTTGGTCGATTAATGTCACAATTTCCTGTTAAACCACGTTATGCGAGAATGATTGTTGCAGCTGCGCAGCATTTCCCTGAAAACCTCCACTATATCATTGCTATTGTATCAACACTGTCAGTGGGTGAAATATTTGTACGAGATATCGAATTAACTGAGACAAACAGTGATTCTGATGATGATGCAATTGGATCAAGTGAAAGAGAAGCAAATAAGAGAAAAAGAGGAGAATTTTTTCGTAAACTACAGGTAACAAGAACAAATTAACAATAGATATTTGTTGGTACAAATCCAAGTTCTGATTTGGTGATTTTCTTAAGAGCTATCGGTGCTTATCTTGTCGAATTGAACCGGGCTCCCTCAAAGATAACAGAATTCTGTACCAATTACTTTTTAAGACCCAAAGCAATGGATGAATCGGTAAAGTTAATGAGGCAACTGGTGAAGTTGTCTGAATCAACATTTAATGTATCCATCGATTTAGATAAAGGTTTTGCTCCCCCAAATGCCAAGCAAGAATTAGTTTTGAAGAAAATATTCATCCATGGTTATTTAGACTGTGTCGCTCATTTAAGTAACAAAAAATTGTACGTATCATCAAAGAATGATCTTCCAGTATATGAAACTACTTGGGCAACTGAAAATGAACATTTTATCATAAATTCCCAATCCCAAATATCAAGGGTTCGACCTGCACCACAATGGATATTGTATGATCAAGTCCAATCGAAACAGGAGATCATGGGGGTTACGGGTGAAGTGTTATCCCTAAGAGAAAAGCCAACAAGTGTGGAGCGAAAGTGGTTAAATGGAATAACTATCATACAGCCAGAATGGTTGATACAGAGAGGACTCCATATGATTAACGGTAAATCAATATTAGAACAACCAGAGCCTTCCTATTCAAAAAAATCAGATTCCGTTATTGGTTATATGTCTCCAACTTTTGGTCCCAAGTTTTGGAACTTACCAATGACTAAATGTGAACTTGAATTCGGTGATGCAGTTAAATATTTTGCTAAAGCACTTCTGGAAGGTTCGCTTGCGTTACAAAAGGACGAATCGTACAATGTGTTTGCCATCATAAAGGTTAGATAGTTTTAACTCATTTAAATAGCCATTTCTAATAGCAAAGCCTAATATCATCACAAAAAGTTGGGCAATAAATCAATCAAAGGTGAATCAACTTTTAAGCGAGTTGACCACTCGAAAAGTATCTTCAAAGGCCCAACTAATTGAAATATGGTATTTATTATTTTGATAATTAATTTTAAAAGGAAATCAAACTCATCATTCATCCTTTCTGAATATTTACTGTGGGTTCCAACAGAATTACATTCAATATTAAAATCTAACTGGCCACCAATGAAAAGTAGAAATGGACAGATTATAGTGGATAAAAAATTCATTGACTCTATAAAACAAGCATTGCAATTAACATAATCTTTTTAAAAAAAGAATAAAACTAAATTCATAAATTGTTTAATTTCAAAGTATTAACTACTATATTTCCAAATTCGAACATGATGATCATCACCACCAGTTGCAAAATGGTCTTGATAACCTTCAAGTTCACACCAATTAATGCAATTAATATCATTAGGACCATGAGCATTAAATATAGATGCAACCTTTTTCACACTTGTACCAGGTTCATTAACCTGCAATATGCAAATCTGGTTATCACCACCACATGTTGCAATCAACCCATTAGATTTAGACCATGAAACTGAGTATATAGTTCTAGAGTGTAATTTTTCAAATGTAAAAGTACATTCGTAGTTTCCATTGGGGAGTTTTGACCAGATTTTCAAGGACAAGTCATCACTTACAGACACTAAACATCAAATTTAGATTCTAAATACCGAGCATATTTCCATTTTGGTTAAAGTCGATTCCCCAAACGGTAGAGTCGTGTCCACCAAGTGTTTGAAAAGAAAACCAATCATCATCCTCATCTTTCCACAATCGAATGGTATCATCATATGAACAACTGGCCAAAATCTCTTCGGTAGGATGCCAACAAACTGATTTTACATCTTGAGTATGTTCTTGTAATACTGCAATACATTCAAAATCACCATCATCCATTGCATCCCAAATCCAAACTGATTTGTCTCTGTATACTGAGTGAATTCTAAAATACCTTGAACACGTTGCAAGTAAAGAACCTGAAGAGGACCAAGCAATCGACTTTACCTCATTGTCATGACCTTCTAATGTTGCAGCACATTCATACTCTAATGCATTCTCACTTTCATTATCTACTCTTTCCCAAATCGAAGTAGTAGCATCAAAGGAACAAGAAGCAAATGACAATCCACTTGGATTCCATTTAACATTTCGAATTGTCCTCTTATGGGCCATATCTATTGATTTTAATTGACACCAAGCATTATTTTGGATTGACCAAAACCTTATTGATTTATCACTGGAGCAAGAGAGTAATACATTTCTTGTTGGACACCAATGTAAATTCCAAACCTAACGGAATTAATCCCAAAACAAATACCTAATTTTGTTAGCGTCTATTGGAATACTTGATTCGAATGCCCATGCAATTCAGCGACTTCTGTTATTGAATTCATTCAATTGGATTGAATTTTATAAAAAAAGAAATTCTAGAGATTGGATTTTGTTTGTCAATGGATACACGAACGAGTCAAGTTCAGCTACCGGATGGAACAGAGATTGAATTTGAACAAGTCAATGCAGGATTGTCTGTACCGATTGTGCTTGTTCTTGGCCTTCTACAGGATACAAGTGACTACTTGACTTTATTGAAAACCATTAATCGTCACTTCATAATCATACATCCTCGAGGGCAAGGAAAAAGTCAAAGAGTATCAGCATCAGATTTCACTCTGTTACAGTTGGCCACGGACATCTTCGATGTTATACTGCATTTGAATTTGGTTGAATTTTACCTGATGGGATCAGATTTGGGAGGAACAGCATGTCTACAGCTTGCATTCTTATTGAAGGGTAGAGATGATATGAATTGTAGAGTAAAAGGATCACTTAGTTCACATTAAGGGTCTCATATTGGTCTCAAGTTTTCCAACACCTATATCAAGAGGATTACTCAAACATACTATTTACAATTTCACACCAGAACTATGGGTTAGACGCTGTATGGGGGATAAATGGTGTGATATTGAAAAGGATCAGTTTAAGGTTTTATCCAAAAGAGTTGGCACATTTAACATTGACGTGCTTAAAGAGCAGATGTATTGCATTGATGGATGTAATATCACCGATCAGCTTTCGCTATTAGATGTCAGAACTCTGTTAATCCATGGACGAGGTATGTACATTTGATTTACTATATCCATACATGTTGAAACAATATTTCAAGAGTATTGATAATATTTCCTAGATGACGTACTGGTGAACTCCAACTATTCAAGTATGATTGCAGATGGATTGAAAGACTCAGAAATCCATATTCTACCAGATACAGGACATTGGTTTTTTTCTTTTTGATATCTAATTGAAAGGCCGCAAATTGATTCCTCAGAAACAATTGGTTCTATAGTCAATCTATTCTTAAATGAATAGATTTAAGGGGACTGGATACACCTTCATTTAGTACAAATAAACAGCCAAATTTGATTGTTAACCTTTGGTACCCTATATTTTGCAGCGGTTCATCACCCTACTTTGGGGACCTGTCTTTTTGTAATGAAGCCCAAACCATGATATTTTCAAAATTTGTACCCAGAGTTAGAGTACACTCAAATCAAAAATTGGCCCTCCTACCTTTGAACGGACTTTCAGATTAGATTTGTAGGCGAGTACCAAAGCAGGTCGTATGACAATATTTAGCCGTATTTTGTGCAACCGTTTCAAAACTTCAAGGGATCTTCCATATTAATAAAGAAACGAGAACAAGATTTCATTCAATGGAAAACAACACTTTATGGAATCGACAGTATTCTGCATATGAGACACCCAGCGGTATTTTCATAGGGATGGGTTTTCATTACCTGTTTGCGGCTGGTTACCTATTGGCAGAAAAGGTACAGACTGCTCATAAAACCAGTCTATGGAGATTGGGCTTTGTTACTTGGTTATCTTTGGCAGGCTTTATTATCATGCAAGCTATGATGTTGGATGTAGAGGTGAGTCCATATACCCATCCTTCGTGGTATAGAGGTTTTCAATATGTCTTTGCTTGTTCCACCAACATATTACTTACTTTTGGAACAACTCTGTTGATTTTGACCCGTGTTCGTCTCTTTTATGGCTCTCGCTCTCGCTTCAATTATTCGATGATCGTATTGGCAATTGCTGTTTGTATTTTGAAATGTATTGGGAATGCTTTTGGTATGAAGATTGGATATGAATCTGCAAACCTAATCTATCCTAATCCACATAATAATCCACTATACAAAGTAAAGTATTTTCTTATTAACAATAGACATTTCCCTCATTTATGGCTATTGCTTTAACTGTGGAGGGTATCTTTACTACATTGGGCTCAGTATCCTTTCTTCTGATTTTGATTGATTTCGAGGGTCCTTCAACATGGTCTGCAGCCCAGTATGAACTACTGCGTAAAGAAGGACTACGATTAGGATTGATTGTTGTGTTCAACATCGTCTCAGCTGTGTTAGCTATTTGGATTGCAATCAATGACAACTTTATCAGTCATACTGGTTTCTGTAAGCAAATAATTCACTAATCCTTTTATAGATCTACCTTCTTTACTTTATGGATTAGAATTCTATTCTTTCTTGGATCTAAGTTACAATTCAGCAAAAAAGATCATCATGGAACAGAAAAAATCAACGTCAAAGGAAAATAAATCTTCTAATGGTCATTCAGTATCACAGTCTCGTAGTCATTCAGAGAATCGTAGTCATTCAGAGAAACAAAAGCCAATTACACTTCAAAGATTAAATATCCCAGAAAATGTGAATGATCCTTATGGTCAATCCCCTTTCCCCTCCCCTTCTGGTGCACTACCAAAAACTCCATCTGCTCGATCACCCGATTATGAACCTCAAACATCATATCGACCTGTCAGTCCAACGTATAACAACTCATACTCTCCACAACCTCAGCAATCAAGCCAAGCGCCTAAAATGCAAAATGATTTTAGACTTGCTGCACGTTCTCCCCCACTCGATCACCGATATAATTCAAATCCTAGTGTCCCACCATTGTATAGGTCGCCTAGTGCTAGAACTAGAGCTGTGTCTCCAACAAACACCAGTTACAAGAGTACAGCTGTGGTACAAGAACGTCCCATTTCACCTCGTCAGAACCAGAATCAGAATGAAAGCGTTTATGAGAACAACAATTATTGGTAATAAATTTAGAAGTAAAAATGTGAATAGTTTTCTTTTTATTTGTTTGGTTTGGTAACTTTTTTGGGACCATCACGGATAAATGAGGATCGCATGGATGGAGAAATTTATGGACCAGACCAATGAGACCAAATGCAACGAATCCAATGGATCTTAAATACTTCCTAGTTCAATTTAACAATAAATCTAAAACGATTCTGAACACGTTCCTTCCAATTCCAGATAAATTTCCGCTTCAATTCATTTCAAACCTTTCCCATTCAAATCCATTATATCCTTCAGTAAAATCGAATCTTCAGCAAAACAAATTCTTTCCAAATTGTTGTCGTAAATAAACATTAAACTCGAAATTTTCAATTACTGGCATTCTTTCCTCAAATCCACCTTCTTGACTTCAAACTATGCAGTTACTTTTTTGGTTCGTCACTGGATTGGCTACTTCAAGACCAGTCCATATTAAGATGCATCCAAAGGATCACGATATGCCTATCCCTGATTGGGAGGTTTGCTTTTGAACCTTACAAATTATAGTATTACTCAATAGTCGTTACAATTATATTTTTGGTTCTTTTAGGAGGTTTGGTAGCTGGTATTTTTTGTGTGTTTCTGATGTTAGGTCTTACCATTGGTTTAATGTCCATTGATTCAACCAACCTTGCGATCTTGAAAAGTTCAGGGACTCCTTCAGAAAAAATCTATGCAGCTCGAATAGAACCAATTAGGTAATATCTATTATCTTTCTAAATATTGGTAAAGAAAGAACGGACATCTATTGCTTGTTACACTATTATTGGTGAACACAATCGTGAACGAGTCGCTTCCAATTTTATTTGACTTACTTCATTTCACAGGAATTAAAGCAGTTTTATTCTCAACGGGTTTAATTGTTTTATTTGGAGAGATATTACCACAGGCTGTATGGTAAATTTATTGGTGTTCTCAAATTTTAGTACTAAATATGGGTTACAAATCGGTGCATTTCTTGCATTACCTGTGAGATTTTTAATTGCAGTGATGTATGTTATAGTAAGCAGTTTTGGTTCTAACGTTTGGCATATCCAATATCCGCACTACTTGACTGGCTATTAGGGCATAAAGAGGGGAATATTTATAGTAGTGCAGGTTTAAAAGAACTAGTAGCACTCCACGGTGAAGATAAAGAGGGTCCACTTTCCAAAGATGAAGTGTCAATATTACGTGCTGTACTTGATTTAAGGCATAAAACAGTTGGTGATATCATGACTTCATTAGAAAATGTATTTATGTTGTCTATCGATGGGAAGCTGGATCGTGCAACAATTCAAAGAGTAATTTATATTTGTTTCTGATCTGTAGATAGTAAAAGCAGGTCACTCTAGGATTCCCATTCATTTAGGCGATGATAGACATCAAGTACTTGGAACCCTATTGGTGAAGCAACTGATTCTGAATGATCCTGATGATGAAACGCCATTAACAGCCCTTAAACTTCGTAAGGTATTGAAAGTTCGATGCGATACACCGCTCTATGATATGTTACATCTTTTCGAGAGTGGATCGTCACACATGGCATTAGTGGTAGATGATATTGAAACTCCTGTGTTCTCTACGAAAGAAGTTGGTGGAACTTTTGATCATATTGAAAATCATATGGCGACAATCAGTCCAAGGTGGAATCCATTTCCTGAAGAGAGGCCTTATACCACATTGGGCATCTTAACTTTAGAAGATTTAATAGAAGAACTAATAGGAGAAGAGGTACGGTTCTTTTATGTATAATGATTTCTGTAGATTATTGATGAAACAGATGTTTATGTAAATATGGCTACAAAGACAAGAGTTCAGTCCCGCTCAAGGCGCCATAATTCACCATTTAAATCAAAGCGCTACGCTTCAACTTTAGGGGTCCCTGAATTGGATCTAGATGGTGATTCTTGCACTGAAAATGAAGAAGAAAGAAAACCTTTGTTGGCTCACTCTAGTCCAATCGAAGGCTCAAGTCAAGGACCGAGTGCAATTTCTACCCAGCTATTCAACCTACCACAAGCAATGTTGGATCACAAACGTAAACCATCAGATAAAAGTAAAAGAGAGAAAAAAGTGTTTTTTGATGCAGTTGATTTGGCTTCAGATTTGCAAGAAGAGATTAGAAGTTCAGTGAATTCTACTCCAACTATGAAACCAACGTTAAATGTAAAGAGTCACACTGGATTGCGTGAAGGCAGCTCCCAATAATTTCCTACCCTGTAAGTAGTAATATAATACTATTAAAAATAACTTTATTTTTAAGTAAATGAATATACAAATATGCTAATAGTAGCTGCAATGCATATTGTCCAAAATGATAGAATATTCTCTGAGCTACCATTCTTTTGTTCCGCTTTTAGATATGAATCGATATTTCCTAGTTCGCCACTCTTTTGATGATTTGCTAATGCAAATCCTACTCTTGGAGGAGTGGTGGATTTATCAAAAACCGAATAATATTGTCGCAAAAATACTGCCCCAAATATAAGTCCAGGTTTGGAAGAGCTGATGCCGTTGGTAATACCAGAAATGCATATTATCCCAATTGGATAGACGTACACAGAAGGAGGAATGATAAATTCCACCTCATTGTATCGGAAGACAACATTAGGTAAGTTCTTTTTTTTGCAGTCAATGATATAAAAGTTTTTCTGTGGATCCCATAACGCACCAATCGCTTTGTTTACTGCATCCGCAACTCCTTGACTTAGTAGAATCAATGAACTCCCTGTGTCGACTATCCCAACTGATATTCCATCAGAGTTTAAAGGGTAAGAACTAAGTGGCGTTATGCCATCAACAGAAACGGTAAAGTTTGTCAAAGAAAATGTCCAATGATCTCCTTGTGGTTCACTTATTGGAGAATTGGTGTTTCGATCCAGTTTTTGAAGTTTAACTTGTGAAAAATATTGAAATCTGCCAGAATATCTTGTTCTATCAACTCCACCAAACGTTAACTCCCCACCAGAGCTAAAATTTGACAAGTAGAATCCAAATTTATTCTCATCGTCAGTGTATCCAAGTGAATCAAAAAAATTGGCCGTTAAGCCAGTTGCTTTTGCAATCGAGGAAACCTGACTAAACCCCAATCCTAGAAGACCATCCATTCGCGAGAAACCCTCTTCCATGGTAGATACGCCAAACGGAATGCTTGTTGAGAGATCGCCAATCGCTAATTTGGAAATATATATATCAGCAGATAGCTTTCCAGTACCATAAGAGTTCGAAAATGAGGATTTTAATGACTGTATACCGCTTTCTATTGTTGGTTCCAATTTTGGTCCTTCACAACTTCCATCATTTGTTGGGTTTACACAGGATTTACCTCTTATCCACGTATCAGCAGATCCAGTGTCTACCTGTAACCAAAAAGTCTCGTCCACTGTCCCAACGGATAAAGGACAAAGCCAGATTGCATTACTGACGTTGGTTAAGCTCGTTGTTGAGATTCGACTGATGTAGTTTGGAATTGACTGCTTACTTAATGAAACTGTTACAGGTTCTGAGATACAAATGGGGACAAAAAGGAAGAATGAGAAGTACATTTGCTGTAGTAAAATGCAAGAGAAATTGAGAGTGATGTCAGTGATCTGAGATCTGATTATATACTATTGCATTTGAATACATCATATCGTAATCAAATTGATGAGTATTAGTAGCAGTTTGTGCTAGGATTAGGTAAGTTTTTACACCTATTTTCAACTGAGAGACTGGAATAAGAGAAAAGAAATATATTAGGAAAATGATTCCGTGAAAAGGACTGGCAGATTAGTGTAGCGTATCTGTTAGAAATCTCAGTTCATCAATCTAATGGCAATTCTCGTTTGACTTCTAGAATTTTTCCATTTGTTTTTTATACCTAATTGGAATTCAATGGTGGATTTAAAACGAATTGAACGAGAACTTAAGCAATGCCTAAAAGATACCAAAACGACTGTCACTGTTGAACCGATCAATGACAATCTATGTCATTTACAAGGTAGTGTTATATGCCTGACTTCAAAGGAACCTTTAAAGGTCCAGAAGATACTTCTTATGCAGGAGGGACTTTTGTCGTTGATATGTATTAGAGAATTCCTAATTTCTTGTAGTGTTCTTCCGGATGAGTACCCTTTTAAACCTCCCAAAATGAAGTTCGTCACAAGAATCTACCATCCCAACATATCATCACAAACTGGAGGTATAACAACTCTTATTGAATTCGAATCGCTTGCCATTCTATCTAATTTTTGGTTTTATTAACTCATTATTAGCTATATGTCTGGATATATTAAAGGATGCGTGGACACCAGTGCTCACACTGAAAACAGCAGTACAATACGATATTTCTCACATTAGCTCATCTCTTTACAATCGCTTTTGTGTGATGCGGCACCAGATGACCCACAGGATGCTCAAGTAGCTGGCCATTATATCAACGACCGACCTGGCTTTGAAAGAACGGCACGAGAGTGGACTCTGAAGTATGCAACTGGAGAGCCAGATCCTGAGTTTGGTTTGGATCAAGCAGCAATTGGACGTATGGTCGATATGGGATTCGGTTTGTGGTTATATATTAACTATTTTAGAACGACCAATGGTGGTTAAAGCTCTGAAAGAAGCAAATTCCAATGAAGCTAATGCTATTGAATATATTCTTAACAATATGTAAGAATGAATCACTTTACTATGCTGAATATAAATGAATGTTTTCTATATAAACCTGTTTGGTTGTAACATGTTTGATTTGATTACGAAACCTTAAGCAAGGATTTTCTTGGTGCACAATATTATATTTCCTGATAAAGATATACACCGAAATCGTTTAAGGGCAAATTAGCGAAGAATAGACGTGCAAATTAAATAATGGAAACTACCTATTTCAGGTATTCATGATTGAACTTTCGTAATAAACTAACGTTTCCAGATTGTAGTACTTATTTCTTAAAATGATTCTTTCTTGGTTGCTCTTTTTTTTTCAGGTAAGTTTTGATATTGATTTTACAAATCAAATGTAGAAAGGGCTTTCGCCATTCCTATTTTTAAAACAACATAGGGGAATAATAAGCTACTGGAAAAAGCATTGTTGCTTAATTATTTATTGCCTTGAATTCAATCAAAAACATAAATGCAAGTTTAACCAACAATTAGGGGAGGGGGATTTTCGCCCGATATGGAATTTTTGGTATGGAATATCTAAAACGTTTCAGCTATTGATGGTATATTTATGTTTAAAAAGTGGCCATATATAAATATGTGGAGTAGGAGGACTTACTTTGGACCGTATTTTGTTGATTTTTGTGTCCGATTAGTGCTATTTAGAGCCTTTCTGAAAAAACTATTTTGACACTCTCTACGGAAAAATATTATTAACCCTACAAAAATAACCCCTAACCCTCAGGATTTGAGGGCCATAAAAGTTTCATTGAAGCCTAGTTTGAAACTGGAGGATATAGAAATTATTAACAAATTTGTTTTACAGCAGCGAATCACCATACTGAATTTCAATTCAGCCTATGCTCAGAATCTTACAAAACAGAAAACTTACGTTAAATGGAACTTATACTGTTTTTTATTATTACCCAATTAAGTAAAAGAATATGTATCGTTCTCAATGAGTTATGTCCAATACTAGATTAGAATTAGATTGGAGTTACAAACCTCAACTTAACCTAGCCTAATATTCGATTAGATATCAACTGCAGGAATGGATATCACATTCTCTAAATAGAAAACACATGCCCTAGATTACTAAAAGGATGGATGGATGGATTGATGCAAGTCGTAAGTTAAGTTTTTATTAGTATATTTTTTTTTTTTTTTTTATGTATTGCCACAAGTGGCATCATCATTTAGAAACCCAACACACCCCTTTTCTAAATGGTGACCATTCCTAACTTTTCTCTGTGTTTCAAGAACAAATAAGGTACCAATGCTTTTGTGAACATATCTGCTGTCAAGTCTGCTGTGGATTGTTTTTGTATTGAAATGTCCTTAACATTTAGTATTCGATCTCGGATGAA
>MU621317.1:14904-27491 GCA_025399215.1 Globomyces pollinis-pini | reverse complement strand
TTTCATCTGAAGTCAAGTTTTCAGTTCGAACAACAAGACGAAGATCTTGTTCATCCATTAAGTTCAAGATGGCTGTCAATTCTTCGGTGGTTGGAGGGTTATCCAAGTAGTCAATTCTTTTGTATAATCCGGGGATTTGTTCATCTACTAGTTTGGCAGCTGTTGTAGCTTTTGAGCAAGTTGGATGGTGTAAATAAGTGTATCTTTGAGACATGAAATGAAATAGAAAAGAAAATCCTCATTTTATCCTAAACGGGTTGACAATCAGAGAATGTGAAAACGAGAGTAACTACTATAATACAATAACTAGAAGATGGATTGTAGTAGAGTCTAGGGATTAATCTGTCAACGATTACAGATCGCCTACGGGGTAGCATGGTAGTTTGTATTGCAAGATTGTTAATTAAGACACATCATTGTTTATGTTGAGGACATGACCCTATTGAGTTTAGTTATTCATAAATATAAAAATAAAAGGACTTTGACAATCAAGAATTTCGCTACGAATTCTGGAAATAAAGTCCAACTTCACAGTACGGGGCATAAGCATATGTTTTTATTCGGATTAATTGAAGCTTTGAATGTTGTGGAAGCAAAACATAGAAGATCTGGTAGCCTTATACGAAAAACACCAACCTGAACGTGCAACAACCTAATAAACAAGAAATTAAATGGAATATATTTTTACAGAAGTTCGAAGAATTTAAACTAGAAAGTACCAGATTCAATATGAAGGAAACTTTAGCAAAGGAAATGTTTATATTCTGTCAAGTCAACATGGAATGGATAATGCAGGATATAACCCAGTTTTAACACGTTATGTAAATGGAATACTAGAAACCATGCTTGCGTTACGTAACAAATTCGGCCTAGCCTCTATCACAATCACTGCAACAGAACAAACTTATGAAAGAAACTTTACAAATCTAATAAACAGCCTCTTAAAGAGCTTGTACTCCTTTGGTTTTCTTATAACAATCTTAGAGACAAGATCTGTCTCATGGTTGATGCAGAATTATCAACACTTACAAATGCGTGATTTATGATTTGAAAGTATCAACACAAGAGTGTCTACACTACAGATATCTATTCAACTAATATATCCCACATATCTATTGATGTAATACACTATACAAATCTATTCATCTAATAATTATCTATCCAGATACACTCTATCTTTTCCTATGCCTTCAATATAAACAAAAAGAGTTAAGATGAATCGGATCATTTGAAACAAGTAACCAATCATAAACGAAAGTGGGGCTCATGTGGCGTTATTTTTTTTATAACTTTTCTTGAATTTTTTTACTTTACTTTATTAATTGTAAGTTCATTTCTTTTGTTGGATCTAATAATGTTATAGATGTCCTTGGAAGAAGAAGAACACGAAGATTTCTCTAACACCGCCTCTGCTGGTGCTTCCCTCACCTACCCTATGCAAGTATGTCACTCTTTATATTGACCTATAGTGTTCTGCCCTTCGTAAAGGTGGTTACGTTTGTATTAAAAACCATCCTTGTAAAATCGTGGATATGTCTACTTCCAAGACTGGAAAGCACGGTCACGCCAAAGTCCATTTGGTCGCCGTCGATATCTTCACCAACAAGAAGATGGAAGACTTGTCTCCTTCTACTCACAACATGGATGTCCCTAATGTCCGAAAGATGGAATATCCTCTTTTAGATATTGATGATGGTTTCTTCTCCCTCATGAACGAAGACGGATCCACTAAAGATGACGTCAAAGTTCCTGAAAACGATCTTGGAAATGCTATTACCGAAGCTTTCCATGACGGAAAGGAAGTTATTGTCTCTGTTACCACTGCTATGGGTCAAGAACACTGTTTGGCCTGGAAAGAAGCTCCAAAGAACTAATTCAAGCTTGTTTCATGGGAATAAAAAAAACATTATCATACAATTAGTTAAGTTTAATTTGATAAGTCTTGACAGTGTTCCTCTATTGAATTGTCAACATGTAAACATTTTTCCAAAATAATTTCATGTGGGTACTGATTGGATTAGAAGAGAAATCAAATACTATAGCAGAGAATCAACGACTGAATTTACTCCCTGGTAATTGGACTATCGGTCGCAAAAGTATACGATTAAAACAAATAACAGTAGAAAGCGATGTTCTGATTAATGACCCGTCACTTTCGAGGCAGTAAATATTTGTCTCAGAGATATCCTAATGATTTAGACATGCATCAATTGCAGTGGAATTGATTTTGGCTACTGATACCTATCGTTTAACGTTAGTGGATTCGAATTCAAAATATGGCACATTTGTGAATGGAACAAAGATTGGCCAGAAGATACTAAAATTAAATGGTAAGTTGAATCGTCTTTTAAACATATCAGGTACTGTGTGAATCTAACATCATAGATGTAATCAAATTCGGACTTTCTCCCATTGTGTACAGGTAAACTTAAATTTCAAAAATGAACTGGTCAACTACTCACTCCATGAAACCATTTGAACAGTATCAGCATCTAATCAATTATTTAGAGTGGAATGGATCCCTTATACCCTATGTGGTTCACATTTAAATCAAAATGAGAAAATGCAATTGAATCAGTCAGCAAAGGACAATAGTATATGCAATAACTTTGATTTGAATATTAGTGATGAAAGTCAGTAAATTGTTGAATTCAAGTACTACCCATCTGGTCATGTCAAAAATTGTATAATCCCGTTATAATTCACTTTCAGTTATTCACCTCCAAAGTATTAATTGCGCTAGCATTTAGAATACCAATTGTCAATCTGGAATGGTTCAAATCTTTCAGAATTGATCAAACTCCAAATCATATAGACTTTTTACCATCATGTACAGACTATCCACCAACTCTATTTGTACCAAATCCTAAACGTCAAGATTTATTTTCTGGAATTACTTTCATAGCGTTTGTTAAAAATGAGGTTTGTATTCATGGTTTTTAACTATAACGCAGTGGGATACGATGAATGAAGTTGTAAAAGCTGCTGGAGGAAGTATTGAATTATATGATATATCCAAGCAAAAGGATTCCTTTTCAAAATTCATTTCTCAATTTTCAAAACTTGTTTTGATTGAATCAAAGCAATTATCGCAGGACCAAATACACGAAATGAAGAAAATAACCACAAAGTGATCTAATTGTTTATTTGACCAATAGATATACGTGGATTCCTTTGGATAACATTGGGAAATCAATTGTTCAAGCATCACTTGAACCACTGTCAAATTTAAGCGCAAGTCAACATTTCCAAGCATCTGCTTCGTTTGATTTGGGAACAGTAAAAGCCAATGAAGATTTAGTAGATTCAATTAGTGCAACTATCCCACCAGTTTCAGTCGGTACTAAAGCCGCGAAATCAGTAATTGTGGGGAAAAGAGCGCCAAATGAGGTTGTTCAGGTACAAGATACTCCTATTAAGAAACCCAAAATATCACCTAAAGGTGCTGTTGTGTTTGCCACCCCTGCAGTAGACAAAAACAGGTCCGAGGCGAATGCTATTGCTGCAACTCCACCATCAAATAAATCCAGCTCAAAGGATTCAAAAGTTGAATTTTCAACAGCTAATCGAAGGACTAACATTGATGATACAGTCAACGACATAACCTCACCAATGAGTGATTTTGGAAAGTTTAATGGATCAACTATCATTTCTAACTCTCAAGTGTCTGATTCTAATACACAATTAGCTGAAAAGAAACTTGATTTTGATATTCTCAATATTGAACGTATTGAGACTCCAAAAAAGGAAAAACAAATCATACGTGAAGATCGATTGGATTTTTTGGACGATATACTCGATGTTGTTGTTAAAGAGACACCAAAGTCAAATAAACCAGTTTCAAATTTGTCCACAAACTTAAGAATGAATCATATCGAAAATCACACAATAGATAACTCTTTATCCAATGAACAGAAACCTGAAACCACTGATTCATTGATGGTCGATGCCGTGACAGAAGCGTTGGCGTTTGGTACACCACACACTCAATCATACAGTTTAAAGCATGATCAAGCATTTCAAGACGCTGATACTCCCCGAAAAGATCTATTAGATGATTTTATGGACTCTTTGATGGATTTTGTGCCAATCGATGTGAATAAAGAAACCCAGAGTCAAGTTAAATCAATAGAAGTAGCAGAAGCAAAGAATACACTAGAACCTACTGAAATTGAGCCCCCTATTGAATCAATAAACGATACTCAGAATGATGACGTTGAAGTTATCACTGAAACAATCACCACACCAGTGGAAGAAGTCACTGCCATTGAAGTCAAGCGGGAAACCATCCAAGAAAGACCATTAGTGTCTTTTGAAAGCAGTATGGAAGATGGTATGATCATTGCATATGAGAGTCTATGTCGGCCAAGTATACCTCAAGTGAACTACAAGAGATTCAAGCAAAAAACCATTATACCAGCAAGAATAATTCAAGTCGTCCCTTCCACAGCTTTACAAGCAATTGATGACTTTTAACAAAGAATGAAGTATTTTAATCTTTTTATTTTTAATACAATTGTATTTTGCTCGATTAATTTTTTGAATAAATTGTAATAATTAGATGATTCTTACAAAAGTGGTTATGTCAGGTACGCGTTTTAACCATTTTTACTCAAATGGTTTGGGATATACTCAACGTATTCAGTTTAATTCTAATAGGATCCATATTAGACTCTATAGATTACGATTACATCAAATCCTTCAAAGTTGTACCCACACTAATTTTTCTATCAACCATTTTCCTCACATTACCAATCATTTTAAATGAAATCAGTTTAAAACTTTCATGGGAATGTCAATTGGAACAAGTGATAAGGTCTAATCTTATCTTGATTATTCTTGAATTTGTATTGGAATTTTGTTTACTTACTGCCTTTATCATACGAAGTATTTTACTAATTATCAAATACTATACGCGAAATTATCTATTTTATTTGTTTCTAATCACACCTACTGTTAATTTGGTGATGAATTCATTTAATATTTTGAAATACAATTCCAAAACATCTAACGTTTGTTTTCAAAATCATACATCAACTTTTGGAATTCTTTCATCATCTCTAACGTTTTTCATTTTAAATATTTTTAGTTGGATTAAAGTTAGATATCTAAATGATACAATGAATCTCAATTGGATCATCATACCATTTGTTATATCAACTTTACACGTTAGTTTTGGAATTTACAGTATGATGATATACAATACATCAACTATTGCACCAAGATATTTTCTATTTTGTTTAGAAATAATATCATTTCAATTAACATCAAGAAAAATTGTTGTTGCTATCAATGGAATACCAATGAAAAAAAAAGATGGAATTGATTTTGATGCAATCTCTAAACTTTCTACTATCGAAGAACGTAAATCACATGCATCAAATAAAATAACTACAAAGGCAGAGTTTATGAATTCAGTTACTACTGTTCAAACAAAAAGAGAAGATTCAGATCTAGATGTCAAACCTAAACAATCCGTTAATGATTTAAATGTCAACAAAGATCTTCCACAATATTCATTAACAAATAATATTTCAAGTGGTAGAAGGAAATCATTTTTACAATCAGGATTATTGGAAACTTTACCATTAGAAGCAAAGAAAATTGAATCAATACAATTAGGATCGAATCGGGAAATGGATACATTCAATTCATCAAACAATAATCCAATCGCGAATAGACCTATTCGAAGAAATTCTTCAATCCAATTTGAAATGAAAAGTCGTGATTCTACAAGAACTATGCAACGTGTACATCGAAGAATGTCTTCAGTTAATCATGATATAATCATGAAGGAAAATCAAACCTAATACATTTATGTATGATTTTTGTTAATTCAATAAAATAATTGATGTTAAAGTACATTAGTGTGATAGTATGACCAAATTTTATTCCAAACTTGTGATTTTAACACCAAATGTTCCACTAATAACACTTTTATAAACATTATGATCAATAGAATCCGTATTTTGAACATCAAATTCCAAATCAGATAAAAGTGAATTAGATAATGTGAAATTGATTGTTAATGGTGGGGGAGGTAACAATACACTAGATTCTGATGTACTTTCTAATTCAATTTTGGCAACTAGATTTTGTGGGGTTTCAATTCGTAACGCTTCTTCTGTTTCATTTAAATCCCAAGTTAAAGTTTTTGAGTCTAAATCCCAAGTGGCTACAGGTTGAGTTTGAACGTTGCTAATGATAATATTAGTTGAACTTGGTCCATCGCCAGTGACAAATGAGGATATTTTAAATTCTTTGGTGTGAAATTTTGAAAAGAATTTTGAATTCACTTGATAAGCAATAAACAAATTAGCTTCGTTTCCAGTAAATTTCCAAACAGGATTTACCATTATTGGAGTATACAAAACTTGGTTATGTTCATGAATGTTGACTTGATACTTGATCACAGGTACGCATATACGTAAAAATGGAATGAAAGAGTTCAGTCTGATATTATACCTACCAGTATCGATTGCGGGTGGTATGGCTTGATTTTCAATAAACAGTTCATTAACTCCAACCTTTTCTAAATTTTGAAAATTATGCAGTGTGATGGGGATTTTTGTATCAGATTTTAGTAATGGGATGGAATTAAATGTCAACGAAATTTCACCTGTAACTAAAATTCGCACAACTTGACCATTTGATTCCAAGATGTTTAACGTTTCAACAATGTTTGTCGTCAGACTTAAGTTTGAATTAGGATAAGGTGAACGAGGTGATTTAATGGACAGCATTTCATTTGAATCATATTGTAAACTTGTTTCCCTTATCTTCAGAGTATCCAATGTCATTGGTTGGACATTTGTGCTAGTATTCAAGCCGTTCTGATTAGGCGGATTCCCAACTGCCGAATTTGTGCTCAATTCAGTTTTATACTGAAGTGGGCTATCAACAACGTCCTTGTCGGTACCGGTTCCTACAGGTTTGCTGGCTAATAAATGTGTTGCTCTGTGATCAGGAATACTAATACTAGATTCCTTGGATTCCAAAATAACATCTGTTTTCATTTTACTATCTCCTTTAACTGATGCTGTTCGTCCACGAATATTTCTACTATATTAACGGAAAGTTATAAACCTTCTGGAGGTGGTTGATCCTGATCGACTATGGGTACTGAGTAAAACTGATACAGAATGTAATGCATCTTTCCTTTCATTTTCATTATCTTCAATCACACCATTTTTGATGGTTAAATTGAGTTTCGGATTTGAGTATCTTTGGGATTAAACATAAAGATATTACTGTTCATCTGAATCTTCATCATCATTGAATCCCACTTTGAATGGGTCATCCACTACTTCAGGTTTTACACTAAATCCAGCTTCATCCACCAATACCTCCTCAGTTTTGGTAACTGGTGGATCTACAGATGTGAATACACCATCAGTATCCGCTTTTGGTAGTTCTGAATTTGATTTAGTTTCATTTACAACTAATGGTAAACCAGGAGATGAAAAGTTCACAGAATTGGAAAGAAAATTTGTTGCGGAAGTAAATCCAAGACTAGTGCTAAATTTGGCTTTTGGTCCTGATAGTCAATATCAAGTGTTTTTATACCAGATTTTGAAATATTCGAATGATAGAATTCTTGTAGTTCATTTTCTATTGAGTAATTTTCTATTGCTGATTTCATATCGTATGAAACCTAAATGGTGTTTAGAAAAAAGATTAGTTACAGTAGCAATATTGTTCATTGAAGTATTATTTGTTGCAGCCAAGTTGGATAGAGATTTTTTGATGATAGATAGTCTATTTTGATCAAATTGTTCTGCTTTCTATTGAATAATTAGCATGAGCTTGTTAAAAATATGTTTCTTCCAATATGTGAAATACCGTGTTTTGTATTAACAATGCATTTAAAGAATATGATATGAGATTATGTCTATCACTTACTGATAGTATAGAGTTAGCATCCGACTCCCATTTTTGCTTTAGATTGATTAAATCTCCTTGAATTTGATTAATTTTGCGATCTATGGAAATCTAAGTATGATTTAATATTACCATCGTTTTTAGCCTTTGAGTTTTCTAATTTTTCCAGCTTTAGTTCATACTCTTTGGTGAATTTGATGAACTCCATTTCGAATCTAGGCTTTTTTGATTTGAATGTCTGATATTAAAGAAGGTATTTTAATACTTGATTTATATCTGTCCATTCTTTATCAGAATCAATCTGAGATTTTAATGAGTTGAATTGATTTGATGATTGATTTTGATAATCCTTTAAATTTTGAATGAATTTTAATTCAAACGTCTTTATAATTTTCAATAAAGAAGTATCTGATATTTTAATGATTGACCTTTCAAAATCTGTTATAAATCGTTCTAATAATCCAATCCTTTTATCAAATACAATGACTTTACTTTTCCTTTAGATAATTGATTAAATCCTCATCAGCAGTTGAATTTTCATCTAATCTATCATAAATGTATCCTGCAACTGATAGAGGTGTGTTAAACTAAGTAATAAGTTTTAGTTCATTTACATCAAATCCTTCAGAGTACATCAATGTGAAAAACTTGAAAGGAAATTGAACAATCAAATTACTGTTATCCAACAATTTATTTACCATGAATCTCATCATAGATTGGATTTACTATTCATTCAAACTAGTATTTGATACGTGTAATTGAAATATACAATTCAAGTTCATCATGTAGCAACAATAGTCAATCTATTGTATTGGGTCATTCAATGACATTCAATAATTTCATTGATCTTGACGTATTAAATGACTTTACTCTCTTCATCTTTTTCATGACCGTCACTCCAAATTTAATCTACGAATTCAATGATACTCCAACTCTATCCAAAGCATTAAACAACTTGATTTTAACAGAGTCTAAAAAAGCTATTACTGAACGAGGGTTTGAAATTATCAATTCATTATAGACTATTTTCTATCGCTTTATCTGGTGGTTCAATCGCAAAGCAATTAGCAGCTGAATTACCAAAGTATGATGTTACCAATTGGCATTTCTTCTTTGCTGATGAACGTTGTGTTCCTTTGGATTCAGAGGATTCTAATTACCTTGGATTTGTTGGTATCTTTGAATCTTTGAATGTTCCAAAATCAAACGTATCAATTGATTGATTTAATATTAGATTCATACCATTAATCCTGATTTGGTGAATGATCCTACTAAAGCAGCTGAAGATTATTCTCTCAATCTCATTAACGTTTTGGGCACTAATCCAAGGTACTTTTATTTGGTTGAAAACATATTCAAAGGCTAGATGTTATATTGTTAGGAATGGGACCTGGTAAGTTGTCACCTTGAGTTTACCCTTTAGATGGTCATACATGTTCTCTTTTCCCTGGGCATCCATTGTTGGATGAAAAGAAACTCTTGGTTGCACCTATCTTTGATTCACCAAAAGTAAAGAATTCATTCATTGAACAAATAGCCTCCACCGAAAAGGATCACCATTACGTATCCAGTTATCAGTGCTGCACGTGTAGCGGTTTTTGTAGCCTGTGGAGAAGGTATTAAATTATTAGTTAAACGGTTTAGGCAAAGCAGATATTCTTCATCGAATGGTAGATTTACAAGAGGATTATCCAGCTGGTCGAGGTAAGATCTACAGACTAGTGAACGATTAGTTCATTTAAATGATGGAAAATTATATTGGTTTGTAGACAGTGGAGCAGTGTCTAAAATTAAGGGAGGGCAACACAAGACTACTACTGAATAAATACAGAATTCATTTAACTCATTCATTGGTTGAAAATCTGCAAATGAATACTATGCAATTGGCTTTAGAGTAAGGAGAATGAGAGATGCAGACATATCCTATTACATATATACTGTAAATAATCAAACACTCGAAATGCGATTTATTCAGTATTGATTAGAACATATTTTGACCACAATATTCGTCATCCAGGACGAGAGAGAAAGGGCGATGCTCAGAGTGTTAATCTGAAGAATAAAGTGTAAAACTTAGGGTTGCAAAAGATGCTTTTATTAGACAAATACGGGTGGGAATACTACTTTGTAGTCTGCTCCAATATTGGCAGAATAGATAGCATTATCATCCCCAGTTCGAATGATGACTTCTGCATCAATCAAACGATTCTCGCATCCTGGTCTAGGTTCAAATTGAATACTATCAATAACATGCTCGTCCTTTAACATGATCCAAAGCTCTTCTCGTAAATTACCAGAAGCGGGTCTGTCACTGTGCACCATCGGGAAATTGCCACTATCAGCTTTTCCGGCAGCTAGTCCTGTGTCGTTGTATGCGACATGGGGCCCGCATCGCTCTTTCGGTACGTGTGGGAAATTCGAAGTCATCCAAGATGAATGAATGTATTTTGTTTCAGCAATGTTGACTTTACCATTAGTTTGGATGTCGCTGATGCCGTTGAAGTTTATGTACTGGCCACGATGTCCTCGCAGCTCGATCTTCTTTGTTTTTGCCCGTTTGGTACCTCCGTAGGCGTCCAGTTTGTTTTTGATGAGTTGGATCTTTTCGCTCAATTCTTCCATTTCTTTTTTTTGTAAACTAATGGATGGATGCTCTTTTATACAATTATTATTTCACCATACCATCAACATGCCATCAACATACCATCGACATACTCATCACAAAATGGTGAGTAATCCACGTGATACGAGTATAAACATTGTGCAAACATCAGTGCGCGACACTTTATAAACTCTTTGAATGTTCAATCACGTAAACCAAATGGGACTTATTTCAGATTTTTTAACAACGATCGAAAAAGGCGCGATCAGTGCTGTTACAAACATGAACGCTAACGCTACCGCGACTGTAGAGTGTGGAGCATTCAAAGACACATGCAAAGTGATGGCCGAAGCAACTGGAATAGAAGCTGGAGCTTTTGAAGATGCCATCAACGCCGTAACTAACATGACTGGTATTGAAGACGGTGGTCTGAAGGACGCAATCAAGGTGGTCACGGAAGTAAAAAGCAACGCAGTGGGTGTCGAGGCCAAAGCATTCACTGATGCAATTAAAGTCATCGCCAAGAGTAATGTAACCGCCCAAGGAATTGCTGCCGATGCCTTCAGAAATGCTGTGAACCTTTTAGCCAAGTCTGAAGTTCAAGGTATTGCGCCTAACGCATTTAAAAATGCTGTCCAGTTTGTGGGAGTTGCTCCAGGTGGAATAACATTAAACGTCGACACAGGTGGTTTGTTGATGGTTGTCTTGACCTTCGCTGTAATTGTCTTTTTACGATTGGATGCTTTGGCTGTCATATTTAGTCCAATGATTTTGACATTAAGCAATACTAGTTGGCTCCCTGCATTTTCTATTGGGACTGCCAGTTTTACCTGTGGTTATGGTCTATCGTATGTGATTAAACAGCAAGCCATTGCATTGGAAAAGGAAAAGTTTACTGAAGAGGCAGAGAAAAATGAAATTAATCGGAAGCAAAACGTAGAAGCCAACCTAAAGGACATGAAGATGGAACTGGACCAACAAAAAAACCGGAATAAAGGTTTGTGTCAAAATCTTGAACAACTTCAAGTTACCCAGGGAAAGAAACTTCAAGATGAAGAATCTTTGCACAAGAAAGAAATAGATATGTTGAAGCAAATAATTATGTGTCAAAATAGTGAGATTGGAAAATTGCAAGATACCCAGAAAGAGGAACTTCAAGAAAAACAATGTTTGAAAGATATTTCCAAAGGGAAGGACGTTGAAATAACAACGCTAAAATCCACCATTCAAAGTTTGATAGATCAAATTGAAAAGTTGAAGAATCAATTTCAAACTTCGACGCAAACAATTAAAGAATTGAAAGCAGCTTTGGAGAAACAAACTGCTGAAAAGCAAACATTGGAAAACATGGCAAAAGCTCTGTGCAAGGAATTATAATAATAAAGCCTTTCTTTCCTTCTTTTTTGTGCACATTCATAATCTTGAGAAGCAAAGTCCAAACAACGAAGCTATTTCATTGGGTAATGAGAAGATATCAGAGAAATCATGTCCTAGAACACACAAATGATTTGAAAAGAAACAAGTGACTCAACCAGAACAGTAAGGGTTAAATGCTAAGCTTGTAGAATCTGCCTGGGAATACTACTTTGTCGTCTGCGCCAATATTTGCAGAAGAGATGGTATTATCATCCCCAATTCTAAATTCTTTTTCTATTGAATTTTTAGGAGCAATTTCTGACAATATATTCTCCTCCAACTCTTCGCTATCAATCAAACTTAAGATTTCATCTCTTTCGAATTGTTTTTGTTTTAATTGTCTTTTGTAATGTATTTAACAAGAAAAAACTTACCTTAAAATGCAACACGAATACGACCAGAGAGAATTGGATTGGAACACCTTCTTAACCAAAAGTAAAGACTTCGATAAACAAGAAATTAAATGGAATATATTTTTACAGAATTTCGAAGAATTTAAACTAGAAAGTACCAACTTCAAGATGAAGGAAACTTTAGCAAAGGAAATGTATGTATTCTTTCAACTCAACATGGAATGGATAATACGGGATGACGACAAGTACATTTTTTATGACGAATGCTACCAATCTTTTAAAAAATGGTTGGAAACATATAACGAACTTTTACAAAACACTACCAAAGAATTTGT